>JAFEMH010006144.1:0-133998 GCA_022495995.1 Adenophora triphylla var. japonica | reverse complement strand
TTTCAATACGTTTCAATACGCAGCATACAATGTAGACATCAGATCTGACATGCATTTTTAAAAGCACACACACACACACACAACATTTAAAGGATATTAGGGGTATCAGAAAGACTCGTTTTACGGCGGCTCGGGTGAGCTCTAATATTCTAATATTCTCTTCCGAGGAGTCATCGACCTCAGAACTCAAAATCTCATCACACAGTTTAAAATTATCTTTAAGCGTGCCCTTTTCAATGTTTTGGGCTTAACTAAAAGCGGTGTGGCGCGACTCTACAAATGCGAAAACAAACGGCGAGACACCTCGGCCAACGCGAAAAACTTCTTTGCAAAGCGGAAATGAACTCAAAGGCATGACAGCAGCTGCCTCTCGGATCAGGGTAATTTCGGTTAGCGACTTCGCGTACGGGGACTTTTTGTTTTAAAATCTTTTAAAACAAAACAAAAAAGATTTTAAAACGATGATGAGGGTCGAAACTTTCATTTTACCCCCTTTCCTTTAAGCTGTTGTGTGTGTGTGCATTGCGTTGCTTTACGTTTTATTTTACAAAAAAAAAAAAAAAAATACAAAAAAATGCATCAATATACATACGTAGCATTACATTTTAAAATTCTTGAAAACTTACTGTTTTACTCGGAAAAAGAATTTTAGAGACCCTTTGCCACTACTGGCAGCCTTCTTTGCCTCGGTTACACACGCTCTGCGGCTACTCCCTGCTTTGCCTCGGTTACACCGCACGCTACGCGCCTTCTTTGCCTCCCGGATACACTTGCACACTACAGCAGCACTTTTTCGGCCGGAGTGGTCTCGGTTGCACTTGGTCCGTTAGAAGTCTTCCTAGGCCTACTTGGACGCGCACGGGATCATTCAGACTTATCCCAAATCCTAGCCCAGCGCTCAACCACTGCCCGTTTGAGTCTTGGAGTCACACTCTGTCCGGACTACGGTTGGTTTTTACCCGGTCCAGTGTCATACGGCCTGGATACATATACCATACCGGCCATTTTTTCTGGAAGTCGAGGCTCGGAACTGCGAGATCCTTGCTTGCAGAGCAAGGCCAGCGATGAAAGGTCATGCTAAAATCTTAGAAGGCACGATCTTGATTTCCCGAAGCTACACCAGGAGCGATGTTCCGTCCAGGATATACATCCATGCTCCGCGTGACACCATGTCAATCACCGCCTTTGATACGTCGGCCATGACAATATGACCGATCGGCCAGCGGCGCCTAGCGTCACGCCCGAATCCGCTGCCTTGCGCCAAGGCAAAAAGAAGAAGGTCAATGCCAGAACTCTTGGCACGATCTTGACTTAGTGGCGGCTCGGTTCACTATTCACATGGCTAATGCATCAAAACGAACATGTGAGGCTCGGTCCTTAGGTTCGATTTTTCTTTTAGGCCGGTGGAAACCGCTTGCGCTATAGGACCCTCGCACAGGGGCTGTCCGCCAGGGATGTCGAAATACGGTGCAAAACGAGGGGCTTATAGCGCACGAGATGGTCTCCGGCTAACCCGGGATCTAGCATAGTTGCGAAAAGAAGAGCAATCTTTTCCAACCTACCTAGGATTACGAGAAAACATGTTTTAAGTAAATTAAAACAACAAAAAAAAATCATCAATAAAAGAAACGAAAACCGCATGCCACGTGAGCTTTCCCCCTTTTATCCCGTTAGGCCATTCCTGTCTAAACCTTGCCCATCACCCCCTCCGGCTAACGAGAGAGTGGTCGAGAGTACCCGGGAACCCGTCTCCCAGGTGTCAAAATAGCAAGGTCCTACCTCCTTCCCGGCTCTGTCACCGGGACGGTCAGTCGACTCCCCATGGCCTTGAATCGGTGGATAACAACGATGAAAACGGGACCTTACCCCCAAGAAATTTCCCAACATTGGAAGAAGTTTGGCGAGTCCTCATGGCTATTGAGAAACGTCAAGGTGAGCAACAAGCCTGGATCGAAGGTGCCATGCACCACTTGAACATTAGCCGCTGACTACACAGGGCTTCCCAGTCATGGCGCTCCTCTGACCTCACAACATCTCTCATTGTTTCCCGAGAAGTCAACTGTTACCCTCATGCGAGCCATGCGGTTATGACGTAAGGCCCAAGACCCTCAGGAAAGCTTTGCCCATTCGGCCTCTTGAGGTCCCGGTACCACCGCCCGAACAACGAACACATACGGTGGGACGTCTGCTGCGGTGCTTGTCTGGAAATGGAATTCCGGGATGAAATGAATGAGGGCCGTCCTCGAAGAAAGAAGAAGCTATCTTCTCAACAAAGGCGAAAAAGAGTGCGAATCCGGTGATCCACAGTCGGAACCCTTGGAGAACCCTCGGGAAAGTTTGACTACTATGTCATCTACTCCGGCAAGCCTAGCTCTGCACAAGGCCGTAGCAATGTACGCTCCATGATCAGAGCTGGGGCCCGAGCCGCACCGCCGCAGAAGGCCGAAGGTCGAGATAATCCAACCTGTCTTGGGAAGATCTCAAAGCCACTATTGATGCTTGATAAAGGCTATGACGGTGAACGAATTGAAATGCGCGATCTGGCCTTACGCCAATCGGGCTCACTCCACTACGAAATAGGAGAGACAAGCAAAACCGTAAGTCCGAAGTGAATGTTCGACACGTTCGGTCAAATCCCAGTGAATCCTCCACGGACGGACAAAAGGCCGGCCATACAGGCCACGAGGCGAAAAGGGGACCCTACGCCAAAGAAGTGAAATCTTGGACCCAAGGTTGAAGATCTGTCTTGACCACGGCTCAAGCGCACTCGAGGCTAACATCTCGCTCTGGTCACTTACTCACTTCATCTTACCCGCACAAGCTCAAGTTGGAAGAAAGCACTGGCCAGACCATGGTTCCCATCACGGTGACACACGATGAAGCGGATTCGGATGATTGTGATGTTAATTACGGCAACATCATCACTTTCATGAGCTCGACCTTCCAAAATTTGGGGCGACCACGATGAGCCTCTCACATAACGGTTCAATTGGACGGCGTCGTCTCCGGGTCTTGGTAGATGGGGGATCATCCATGAACGTCCTTCCGGCCAAAATGATGGATTTGCTAGGGATCAAAGCAGCGATCTAAAACCCTCGACTCGAGCAATCAAGGCATACGACTCAACATCCCGCCCGATCTTGGGAATAGCCACCTTGAACTTGTGGTTCGGAAAGCAAAATGGTCTGACCAGTTTCCAAGTCATCGACATCCGTCACATTCATTTGCCATTTTGGGACGCCACTTGGCTACACCGAGATCAATGGGGTGGCATCCACTCTCCATCGGTGCGTAAGTTCGTCCAAGGAGCAGATCTTACCATCATCTACGGTGATAGCGTAGTTAACGAAAGGGCCAGGAGCACAAACGGCGTCCCGGTGCTTAGAGATCAGGCAGACGATGATGGCATGATGCTAACGGGGTTCACCATCAGCCCAAAGGCCCAAGTGTGCCACATAGACACGCCTTTGATTTGGGACAAGATCCCTCCCCGATGAAAATGATGAAGCACATGAACTACATCCCGGGGCTCGGTTTGGGAAACGCCGTGGGCACTGAACGGATCATCAATATCAAAGAGCAGAATACCTGCACGGCTGGGATACTCTCCTACTCCCGAACACATTACGGAGGACAAGCGAGCTGCACGCAAACGCTCACGAAGATAACAAAGAGGCGTACACGCAATCTCAGATCTTCGTCCTTACAGCTTCGACATGACAGTACTTCACAAAGAAGGCGTGAAACTTGGAAGAAGATCCGAGAAAGGGAACGGGCGTCGGCGCCAAACAAGGCTGGCCTACAACCATGGACAAGCTCCAGCGAGAACTGGCAAGATTCGGAGGCCTCAAGCCAAATCCCGTCAGAAAGAGCATTTCTCGACACACCGCCTCTTGGGATCCATGACCACCGCTATTCACAACGAATTTTGGTTCGGGAAAACTCCCTCTTTGGCGAGAAGAACTCGAAAAACTCTCTGTCGAAACACTCGTGCCTTCAACAAAGCGGGACGAGTGCGCATTCGAGCTAGTAATGCCCAAGACAAAAGCAAAGACTCCGCGGACGATGCTTGGGACGAGCCACTGCTCCACTGCTCTTGAAGAAGAAATCGAGATGCCGGATCTAATCGATTTTGTTTACGATAACTCTGTGATAGCAATGATCGGGAACGGTGACATAAAGCCCTTCAATCCCCATCTCCTATCAAGCTCATTTGCCACTCAATAAGCTGGGCCACCTTCTGGGACCCAGCCGGCCAAAAAGGACATGATCGAAAAACTTGGTCGACCCCTCGAGTCTAGAGTCTAGTGTCAAAACTCATCTGAGTCCATTATCTTTGAATTTGAGTCTCTCGAGTCATCGATGGCCTCACGCGAAGATTACGAACTCATTGCCAATAATGTATTCCCGTATGCTCTTAATGAATGCTTCTATCTTTCAGTATCCTCTGCATTGCATCTTTAACAAGCGATAAATTAACTAACACACAAAGCAGTTAATAACGATTCACATGATAAAGAAGCAGACACATTAAACGAACAATACATTAAGCACATCTTTAAGCATGTTGTCAAACGAGAGAAAAACCAGGCCCAAGCTGCAGGAGGTTTTAACCAAAGTGAATTTGGGAGCTGGCGAAGAGCGAAAGAGACGCAAATCGGAAGTTTCTTCAGGCATGACACGAAGCAAGACGCATTGGCTGCCTTTGCTCAAAGAGTTCGTGGACGTGTTCGCTTGGTCTTATCGAGACATGCCGGATTAGATCCTAACATTGTAGAGCACGGATTCCCTTGAATCCGAGGCTAAGCCCATCAAGCAAAAGCTACGCCCGAATCAAGCGAGAATGGTCTTTACAAGTCGAAGAGGAGATCGAAAAAATGCTCCAGCGTTGGCTTCATCGGGGTGATCGAGTACCCCACATGGCTCTCCAATATTGTCACGGTCACGAAGGCCAATAGAAAAATACGGCTGTTGCTTGGACTTCGAGATCTCAACAAAGCGAAGTCCCAGGACGATTTTCCACTACCAACATCGACATGTTGGTAGACAAGTCCTTCGTGGGCGGTTTGCGGCTACAATCAAATCAAGATGGCCGAAGAAGACCAAGAAAAACGGCTTTCACAACCCACAGGGAACCCTCTTGCTACACGGTAATGCCGTTCGGACTAAAGAAGCAGGGCTACCTACCCGACGGGCGGCCACCGCCCTCTTCCACGATATGATCCTGAGGGAGATCGAAGTGTATGTCGATGACATGATCATTCGCTCAAAGGGATCGGATGGACAACACCTCACGAGACTAAGAAAATTCTTCACCGCCTCAGAAAACACTCGTGAGACAAGCACGCCAAATGCACATTTGGGGTTAGCCGAGGCAAGGTTTTGGGATACATGGTCACCGAGAGAGGAATCGAGGTTGATCCTCAAAGATCAAGGCTATCATCGAAATGAGACCACCGCAAGCTCGGACGAGAGGTGAAAAGCTTCGTGGGCCGCCTACGGTATATCAGTCGCTTCGTCAACCAATTGACCTACATGTGCGAGCCAATCTTCAGCGATGAAGAAGAACGCCGACATCGAATGGAACTTCAGAATGCCAAGATGCCTTTGAGAAAATAAAAGCATACCTTGTGAGTCCTCAGATTCTCTGTCCTCCCACGAGGAAAAGCCACTATTCTTGCTATACCTAAGCGTGGCCAGGACACCGGTTGGAGCCATGCTCTGTCAAGAAAAGAAGGAGTCACGAGTCGAACGCCATCTACTTCGTCAGTCGAAAATTTCAAGGCGGCGAACTCAATTACTCGGCCCTCGAGAAAACTGCGCGGCTACGGTATGGGTTGTCGGGAAACTACGGCACTACATGCGGTCGCACACGGTACACTTGGTTTCCAAAAATGGACCCATCAAGTACCTCTTCGACAAACCATCTCTGTCCGATGAGGCTCGCGAATGGTCTTTCTTCCTAGCGGAATTTGACATCAAGTACGTGAACCAAAAGTCAATCAAGGGACGGGCCATGGTGAACAGCTGGTGATTTCCCAGCAAGCGAGGCTCGAGGCCCGAACCACAATTTCCGGACGAGGGAATCTTCGCAATCGAAGGCGAAAATCGATGGCAGCAGCTTGTTCTTCGACGGAGCTTGACCAACAAAAAGGAAACGGCGTCGGTATGCTCTTGGTAGATCCCAGGGCGAGCACACCCCGGTGCTATAAAGCTCAATTTCGAGGTAACCAACAATGCCGCCGAATATGAAACTGCGGCTATTCTTGAAATAGCCGGATCCGAGAAAGGCCTCGCGGCCGACATCAGCGGTCTTTCGCGTTGGAGGTGTCTCGCCGTTTGTTTTCGCATTTGTAGAGTCGCCGCGCCGTTTTTATTAAGCCAAACATTGAAAAAGGGCATCGGTTTAAAGATAATTTTAAACCGTTTTTGTGTGATGAGATTTTGAGTTCGGAGAGTCGAGATGACTCCCGGGAAGAGAATATTAGAATATTAGAGCTCACCCAGAGTAGCCTCGTAAAGCGAGTCTTTCGGATACCCTAATATCCTTTAAATGTTGTGTGTGTGTGTGTGTGCTTTTAAAAATGCATGCTGTGTCGGATGTCTACATTGTATGCTATGTATGGAAATGTATTGAAATAGTATAGGAAGGAAGCCTTACCAATGTTGGTTTGTGTACATCTTCCATTGGGAATGGTGTTTGAGGTCGGAGTAGCGTTAGGTACGGATCGGGGTTGCCGGGAGGGACCGGTTGTCTGCGAGACGAGTTTCGCGTGAGTTGAGGTTGCGAGGCTGCGTTCGGGCGGAGGTTCGGCGTGCGTGGGGATCGTCGGGATCAGCTCGGGCGAGAGGTTCGGCGTGCGTTGTGGTGGCGAGTCAGCTCGGGCGAGTTTCGGCGTGGTTTGGGATCGTCGGTTTGACTCGGAAAGAGCGGGACAGGTGGAAAGACCGAGGCGAGGCCTCGGAGTACCACGAGGGGCCTCGAGTACCTCGAGAGTGCCTCGGGCGGCGCGGGAGCGTCTCGGGAGCGCTCGGGGAGGCCGGAGCACCGCGAGGGAGCTCGGAAGGCCTCGGAAGAGATCCGAAAGGGGCGGGAGTGCCTCGAGAGGACTTAGAGGAGCCGAGAAGGCTAAGGGAGGAAGAGAGAAGAGGGAGGTGTGTGAAAATGAGGAGGGAGCCCTCTATTTATAGTAAAAATTTTCGTGCAAGAGGTCAGTACGGACCTCCTTGGTTATCCAGAATTTTGGATTTCCTCGATTTGAGGAATATGATGATGGTGAATAATGCAGTAATTATGGTGTTCCCTTGCAAGAAGGTCCGTACGGACCAACACAGATCTGCAAAGAGTCGTGCGGACCCAGCCAGAAACTGCAACGAGGTCCGTACGGACCAACCATGCATGGGAGTGATGATTACTTAGGGATTTGAGGAATCTTGTGGACTTTAAGGGGATTAGTAATCATTGAAACAAAGAGGTCCGTACGGACCTTAATTGCTCGATTTCTGAAAATTCCCAAAAAGGTCCTTTTGTCCCTTTTTATCCCGGAAGGCTCCTCCACTTGGTTTGGTTGGGGGTTTGAGAGGGTTTTGAGAGGTTTTTGAGTGAGAGAGGTCTACGAGGCTTGCATGGATGAGTACTGCGGTGTTTCCGTGTGTTTGAAAGGGGTGATCAGTTGGGGTACTTACGAAGCCCTCGACGACGTCACTTATGAAAGAAGTGGGGTCGTAGATAAGATAAGTCTGTCTGGATCGCGTCTTTGGGAGAGGAAGTGGCAAGTGAGGGTCAATGTGAGGGCGTGGTGGTGTCCTTTTGTGTGACCGTTTAGGTCGATAAGTGCAGACCTGTGATAGGATTCCTACGTATCCACAGCGGGGAATCAAGCACAGTCGTAGTTCGGGTGTGGGGTGAGTGTTTTGTGAATGCGGGCGTGGTGGTGCCACTGAAGTGTCGTGTGACCGCCGAGGTCGATGGTGAGACGTGGTGGTGTCTGGGTGACCGCGTAGGTCGATGTGGAGGACGTGGTGGTGTCTAGGTGGCCAGTAAGGTCGATGGCCCGGACCTGTGATAGGATTCCCTACGTATCCACAGGCGGGAATCGAAGCACAGTCGTAGTTCGAGAGGTCATGAATGCGTGAGTGCGGGCGTGGTGGTGCCACTGAAGTGTTGTGTGACCGCCGAGGTCGGTGGTAGAGAGCGTGGTGGTGTCTAAGATGTGGTGGCCAAGGAGGTCAATTGTGAGGACGTGGTGGTGTCTGGGATGGAAATTTTCACGATTTTCCGAGATCGGGTGGTTTAAGGCCTTCGGGTAGGATGATAGAGTGAGGACTTGACTCGTGCTTCGGTTGCGGTTGGTACCATGGCCCAGAGGACTTTGAATGGGTCTTACGCGGCGGTTGATGCCACGGAGAGGAACTTTGAAAATCGTCTTGGCGGTTGAGTGCCGGCGGCAGAGACTTTTAGATCGTCTTCAGCGGCGGTGGTGCCACGGCCCAGAGGAGACTTTGAGCTCGTCTTTAGCGGCGGTTGATACCCACGGCCCAGAGGACTTTGAATAAATCTTACAGCGGCGGTTGGTGCCCACGTTGAGGACTTTGAATCGTCTTAAGCGGCGGTGGTGCCACGGCCCAGAGGACTTTGAATCGTCTTGGCGGCGGTTGATACCTGTTGGAGGACTTTAGAATCGTCTTACGCGGCGGTTGATGTTATGCGCGAGACTTTGAATCGTCTTCTAGCCCAGGATTGATGTAATGCGCGAGACTTTGAATCGTCTTCTAGCCGCGATTTGATGTAATGCGCGAGACTTTAGAATCGTCTTCTAGCCGCGATTGTGGAGCGTGGCTGCCTTGTGCCGAGAGCGTAGATGCCTTTGTGTTTTTGCATGTTGAGTAGAAGGTTGGACTTACGATGACTGCCGGTGCTTCTTATTGCCGTTGAAGTGGGCAAGGATGACGGCCGTGATTGCTTCCCCATTTGGTGTTTTAGAGGCGCTTCGTACCTTGGGACTTGTACTCGGAGGTGTTGGCTCCTTTTTGTGCTTGTTTGCCGTTGAGTGGGCAAGGATGATGATCAGTCTTTGGGGATATGCGGTCTTGTATGACTTCCCTTTGACTTGTTGGGGAGGAGCTCGGGCTTACTTTGATGGCCGGTGCTTGCTATAGTTGAAGTGGGCGAAGTTCGGGCTTACATCGGCTGCCCGGTGCTTGAATTGTTTAGGGATGCGTGACCTTGTAGGGGCCGCTTTTGTTGGGAAGATGACTTCGGACCTCTTTTGAGGAGCGATGGTTGAGATTGTCGTTGAGCGTTTGGGCGTCTTGCGCCTTGATATTACGTCTTTGGGAGGTGTTGGCTCCTTCTTGGTGCCGTTGAGCGGGCGTTGGTTGGAATTGCCGTTGGCGTTTGGAGGCATCTTGTGCCTTGGGATTACGTCTTGGGAGGTGTTGGCTCCTTCTTGGAGTACCGTTGAGCGGGCGGTGGTTGAATTACCGTTGGAGTGGGCGAGGACCCGGTCTTACGCTGGCTTGGCCGGGTAGATTGAATTGCCGTTGAAGTGGGCGAGGACCGGTCTTACAGCCGTGGCGAGAGATAATTGCCGTTGGAGTGAGGCGAGACCCGGTCTTACGTTGATGGCCAGATTAGTGCCGTTGAAGTGGGCGAGGGCCGGTCTTACGTTGATGGCGGGGTTTGAATTGCCCGTTGAAGTGGGCGAGGACCGGTCTTACGACGGCGGTGGTTGAATTGCCGTTGAGGTGGCGAGACCCGGTACTTCTGGCGACGGCAAGGTGGGATTGCAGTGTTGACCGGTGAGTGGCGAGGACCGGTCTTACGTTGATGGCCGGGGATTGAATTGCCGTTGAAGTGAGCGAGGGACCGGTCTTACGTTGATGGCCGGTGGTTGGTGCAGGGTGAAGTGGCGAGACCGGTCTTACGTTGATGGCCGGTGGTTGAATTGCCGTTGGACCGGTTTAGCGAGACCGGTCTTACGTTGATGGCGGGGATTGAATTGCCGTTGAAGTGGCGGGGAGGCCCGGTCTTACGGCCCGGCGGCCGGTGGTTGGGTGAAGGGTTAGGGACCATTACTGCGCCTTATTTCTTGGAAAAGGCCTTTAGGCTGACCCGGGGAGGCAAAATTACAAGGAGGCAAAGAGATAGCAAGCGAGTTTGATGCAGCCTTGTACCCACAGGGCTCGGTATGAGGTGATGAGTTTGAGGGCTCCAGGTGACAGCGCGGCGGAAGATCTTTGGGGGCGACTTGCGATGTTATGTATGCAGGGAGCGGGTCTTAAGCGGCATAGCCGGTGTGCTTCCGTGGCTCAGAGGACCCTCCCTTTGGGATGCTTGATTCCGGGACATGGACGTGCTCGATTTCGAGAGGTACCTTGGCGGTGTCGGCCTTAGGGAGTTCATTTTTATATGGAGAGGAGTACGGGGCCTTCGTGAGGAGGAAGGCTGAGGGCCGCAGTGCTTGCGGGAGAGAGAGGCGCCGCGAGCTCCCAGAGGTTCGAATGCGGGGACCGGATTTCACGTACGTCCGCGGGGACGGATCGAGGAGGAGGTGTATATGCCATGCCGTTACGGAGCGAGCTCTGCTGCATCTGAAGTGGACCCCAGATAGATCGGTGAGTGTGCTTACTGCTTTTCCATCTTGGCATCTTTTACGTATTTTTCTCTTTTTGTTGTTGAGTATAAGCGGTATTCTTTGGCGTTTCCTTGTTGCTTGTTAGTGCGGAGTCGGAGAGCCTATGATATCTTGACTCGCCGTTACGTGGCGTGAGGTCGTTTGCGAAGAAGATGGCCGAAGATATCTTGCAGGTCTTCGCGACGCGTGCGCGTACGAGCTATGCCTTGAGGCACTGCATGGACGTTCCACTCCGCTATGGCCGCCGGCCGGAGCACGGCGGAGAGGACTGCTTTGAGGCGGCATAGCATGGATGCGCGGGGCGTCTTCGGGAGGCTGCGAGGGCCTTCGAGGAGCGGCCCTTTTATCGATTCGTACCTCGCGCTAGGCGCACGGGAGTGAGGTTCCTCGGAGGCCTTCTTTCTTTGATCCTTTCGCCGGTGATCCTTCGAGTACTTTTCGTGGGAGCCTCGGCGGGGTGCTCGGTATTCGACGATGAGGATGTGACGGGCGAGTTCGGCTAGGATGCCCGAGCTTCTCTGCGGAGGACCTTGGCGAGGATGATGATCTTTGAGGAGTCGATTAGTATTCATTTGCTTTCCCTCTTTTCATATCCCTCTCTTTTTTTGTTTAGCAACAGAGACATTTATGGGTACACTGTAATAAAACACTTGCATTTGCACGGCAAGCACTTGACATTTTATTTTAAGATGTAATGTCAATTTTGTGATTCCGGGAATTGTCCTAGAAATTGTTGCTATTATTATTTTTATTTTGTGCATGCCAGTGAGGCGAGAGTGCGTTTGTGGGTAGTGTATGTTTCAAGGGATGGCTTTGGCCGAGTGTTTGGGCAATTTGGAGCAAGGTTTCTTGAGGACGGTGGTTCTTTGTCTGTTTCTTGAGAAATAGGTTACGGTGTGAGCGTGAAGCTTGCGAGACTTTCTTCGTACACTTCGTTGGGAAGAAGTGCGGGCATGATCCTTGATCGGGTCATATACGAACATTACGAGCTCAGGGAGCGGTTCATGGTTGATGATGAGTGGCGTCTCTTGGGATGTATTTGCCTTGTGCGTGATGGCGGCGCTTTTTTTGGTCGATTCCACTTGGCATTTGTGATGGCGCTTTGCTAGATGTGGTAGAGCCTTTGAAGTGGAGAGGATATTGTCCGTTGGTGCTTTGGGGGGAACTCTTCGTGGTATCGGCGGGCAGCGTGGGGATCGTTTTATGAGGGGAAGCCACTTTGCTCACTCTTGTGGCTGCGAGAGACTTGAGGCCATGAGGGAAGCTCAGGCGTCGTTTAGCTTAGTGGTCGTTTGCTCGTCGGCGACCTATTGTGTTGGATATGGATCGACTTTGGGGAGAGATGGATGGCACGGCAGTACGCATCGAGATCCGGTGGTTCGCGGCTGGAGGATTGAGACCAGGGAGGATCTTGCCGTGAAAGGGTCCTACGTTGTCGGAGTTCCATGTTTGTCTTGGTCCTCCTTCTATGTTAGTCGCTTGTTTCCGGTTTGGGATGAAGGAGCCTTTGTTGGGTGGGATGACTCTTGCCTGCTCTGCGGAGGTAGTTCCTCTTTGTATGAGCGTCAGTGCCTTCTTGTATTGTCGAGGTATGGAAGTATTCCGCTTTTCCTCTGTGGTACTCCTTAGATGTCGGGAGCGTTGTGTTGTGGACTTCGGTATGCTCGGCTTTGGTATGAGCGGCGTGTTAGGCGTCCCAAGTGGTCTTGGAGGAAGCGGCGTGTAGCGGTCCGTCGGACCCGGTTGCGTGTAGCGGCTATTGCCTTAGGAAGTGCGAAGCACAGTCTGACACTGCCTTTGGATGTTGACGGGAGACACTTTGTTTGACTACGAGACTAGAGTTGACCGGCGACGGAGAGGTCCTCTTTACGGACTCTCGCGGAGGAGATCAGAGGCGAAGCACGGGCGAAGTGAAGCCACGAGAGCTGCGAATTATTTGACTCTGAGGAGAGGACCGGATCTCGGAGCGAGACGAGTTGGTTGGTTCACGTGAAGCGAAAAAATACTCTGCGCGGGGGACGCGAGGGAAGAAGAAAGGAAAGAATGGCGAGGGGGCCAAGCGCAGATGGCGCGGAATGACCTCCTAAGTATCCATTCATTGCATTGCAAACACATTATTAGTTAAATGTATTAAAGCGTCTTTTAGCATGTTGTGAACTTGAGAGTAGACCGTGCTTGAACTCATCGAGAAATGTTGTAACCGTTAGTGATTTGTGATTTACTTTTAAAGCTTTGTCGAGACGCAAGATCTTTGTTTGCCTTTGCTTACATTGTGCACTTTGTCGGCGTCCATCTTTGGACTTTTACATTTGCATCTGCGGGTGACTGTCCAGGCCTGACGGCAATCCCCTTTCTTTGAGGCTTTGTGCTTGGGTGAGAGGTTGAATGCTCCCTTGACAAGTCGTTCGACGGTCTTATTTGTAGCTTCCTTGCTAGCTTGTTGGCGTCGGGCTCTTGACCTCAATTTCGCGGCTCACGCTTTGAGCTTCTTTTATATTTTTTTTTTGTGAGCCCTTGCTCGAGCTCTCTTTTTTTTTTTGTGAGCCCTTGCTCGAGCTCTTTTTTTGAAGCGCGTGAGGGCGGAGACAAGCCCCCGGCAGGAAGAGACATGGAAGTCGATCGTTTGATCTTGAGTGACCCTCGGATGTCCTTTGATGTTGCAGCCGTCGTTTGACTTGGTCAAGGTGAGCCGGTAGGCGTGTTCTTGAAAAGTGCGGAGCTTGATGGAGGTCTTGATTGACATTGAAACTTTTGACTTTTTGTGTATTTTAGGCGGACAATTAAGGTTGCCTACGTTCCCCAGGACTAGAGGGCTCGGAGGCTGCGTAGTTCGACACTACATGGAGTGCGAAGAGATGCCTGATTGTTCTTCTTTAGGCGAAGTATCTGCGAAGTTTGCTTAAGTTGCTTGGATTCATGAAGGGATTGCCGTCTAGGTGCAGTAGCTTTATGGCGCCTCGGAGAAGATCTTTTGAACCACGAAAGGGCCGATCCATGTGGGTTCCCATTTTCCCGATGGGTTGGTTCGAGTGGGAGGCTTTCTTTGAGTACAAGGTCGCCTTCCACGATGTCTCGGGATTTGACTTTCTTGTCGAAAGCTCTAGCCATCTTTGCTTTGATAGGCTCGGGCGTGTTCCATGGCCTTTAGTCGTCGCTCGTCTAGCGAGCCAATTGTCATGTCGGCTTGAGCCATTCGACTTCGTTGATGTCGTTTTCCAGCGACACTCGGAGTGAGGGAATTTCTAGCTCGATGGGAAGGGTGGTTCCATCCGTATGTCGTGGCAAATGGGGTTTCTCCGTGGGCATTTCGACCGACGTGCGGTAGCCCAAGTGCAAGGTGCGGCTTCTCGGGCTTCAATCCTCGTCCTCGGGTGGTCATTTTCGGATGATCCAGATTCGAGGTTTTGTTTATTGCTTTCCACGAGCGCCGTTTGTTTGTGGCCGGTAGGAGAAGATTTGTGTGACGTGTGAATGCTTGAATTGACGCCGGCCAGCGCCGAATTCCACCCGAAGTGTGAGCCGTTATGCGATATGACCTGCATTTGGGGATGCCGTATCGGCAGAATGATGTTTTCCCTTGAGGAAATGTGCGACCTTCTTGGAGGTGCAAAGTACCTTGTAGGACTTGGCTTCGACCCATTTTGGTGAAGTAGGGCCGATGGCTTACTAAGATGAACTTCGTGACGAAGTTCGTCGTCGCCCTTTTGGGCGGAGCGATTTTCCCGATGACGTCGGAAATTCCCCAAGTGGCGAAAGGGGACCAAGGTGTAGTCATGCGGTAGAGATCGTGGGGTGTAGTAAGATGATCGAGGTTGGAGAACCGGGTTGCTTGCACTTATGTCGCAGCCTTTTCGGACAAAGTGGGATGCAATCTGCTCTCACGGAGAATCCAAGAGTAATGCCCATCCCGAGAAATGAGTTTGCACGTAGAGGCTACACAGCGTTCATGTGGGGACCGCAAGCCCCCATTGTATGGACTTCTGTTCATGAACTTGTTTGCTTCTTCTCTAGGCCGATGCAGCGACTTGACGTAGGAGTGGCCCGTGGTAGCGTTTCTTGTATAACGCATGTCCCAGAGGATGGCCAGCGAAGTGAGAGGCAAGGCGTTTTAGGGCCATGTATGCCTCTTTGGTTTTGATCTCCTACGTGTGTTGACCTTCCTTGTTCATGAAGGGCGGTTTCCCGTTGGGTTTGAGGTATTGGAAGATCTCTGGCTTAGGCCGAAATGGCGTCTGACCATAGCTTTCTCCTTTCGCTCTTCAAAGAATTTTGCAAATCGCAGTGATTAAAACCTTCTCAAGAAATTTTCTTGGCCCGGTTTTTCTCTCGTTTGACAACATGCTTAAATGTTTGCTTGATGCATTTATTTAATTAATGTGTTTGCCTTTGTATCAAGATGAATTGTTATTAACTTGTTTACAGATTAGTTAATTCTATCGCTGTTAAAGATGCAATGAGAGGATACTTAAAGACTGCCATCTATTAAGAGCATACGGGAATACATTATTGGCAATGAGTTCGTACCTTCCGGCGTGAGGCCATCGATGACTCGAGAGACTCAAATTCAAAGCTAATGGACTCAGATGAGTTTCTGACACTAGACTCTAGGACTCGAGGGGTCGCACCAAGTTGTTCGATCATGTCCTTTTTGGCCGGGCAGCTGGGTCCGGAGAAGGTGGCCCAGCTTATTGAGTGGCAATGAGCTTGATAGGAGATGGGGCTTGAAAGGCTTTATGTCCCCTCGTTCCCGATCATTGCTATCACAGAGTTATCGTAAATAAAATCGATTAGACTCGGCATCTCGATTTCTTCTTCAAGAGCTGTGTGGCGCTGGCTCGTCCCCAAGCATCGTCTCAAGCGGAGTCTCTTGCTTTCTGTCTTGGGCATTACTAGCTCGAATGCAGACTCGTCCCGCTTTGTTGAAGCGCAGTGAGTGTTGACAGAGAGTTTTTCGAATTCTTCTCGCCAAAGTTGAGGGAGTTTTCCGAACCAAAATTCATTGTGAATAGTGGTGGTTGTGGATCCTGGGCAGGGGCGGTGTGTCGAGGAATGCTCTTCTGGATGATTTGGCTTGAGGCCTCCTCAATCTAGCCAGTTCCCGCACGGAGCTTGTCCATGGTTGTCGGCCGCTTATTGCTAATGGCACTCATCGCCTGCTCCTTTTCGGGATCTTCTTCCAAGTTGTCATTTTCCTTGTGAAGTACTTGGTCATGTCGAAGTTTTAAGGGACGAAGATCTAGATTAAGGCGTGCAAGCTCTTTTTGTTATCTGTGGAGCGCTGCATGGGCCTTCGCTTTGTCCTCCGCAATGTGTTCCTCGGAGTGGGGAAAGATCCTGTGCCGCAGCAGCAGGTATTCTCTGCTCTTTGGATATTGATGATCCGTTGAGTGCCCCGGGTGGCGTTTCCCAAACCGAGCCCCGGATGTAGTTCATGTGCTTCATCATTTTCACCGGGGGAGTGGATCTTGTCCCAAATCAAAGGCAGTGTCTACGTGGCACACTCCGGGGCCTGGGCTTTCGATGAACCCCGTTAGCATCAGGAAGTGCCATCATCGTCGGTTTGATTTCTAAGACCGGGACTCGCCGTTTGGTTCGGTCCTTTCGTTGACTATGCTTACTTCACCGTAGAGACGATGGTAAAGATCTGCCTTCCCTTGGATCTAACTTTACGGCTAACCGATGAAGAGTGGATGCCACCCCATTGATTCTCTGGTGTAGCCAAGTGGCGCCCCAAAATGGCAAATGAATGATCGATGTCAATGACTTTGAAATCCGTCTGGGACCATTTGTTTTCCAAACCACAAAGTTCAAGGTGGCTATTCCCAAGACTCCGGGCGGGATGTTGAGTCGTATGCCTTGGCATTGCCCGAGTCGAGGGCTTTCTTAGATCAGCCTGCTAGTGGACTCCCTAGCAAATCCATCATTTCTGGCCGGAAGCCGACGTTCATGGATGATCCCCCATCTACCAAGACTCGTGGGAGACGACGCTCGTCCAGCTTGAATCAAGTTATGTAGAGAGGCTCATTGTGGTCACCAAATTTTGGAAGGCCGAGCTCAGAAAGAAGGATGATATTGTCGTAATTGACGCGCATAATCATCTCGAATCAGGCTTCATCGTGTGTCACCGTGGATGGGAAATCCATGGTCTCGGGTCACGTGCTTTCTTCCAACTTGAGCTTAAAGTGCGGTAAGATGAAGTGAGTAAGGACCCCGTAAATGAGATGTTAGCCTCGAGTGCGCTTGAGCCGTGTCAAGACAGATCTTCAAATTTCTGGGTCCAAGATTTTCAAATTTTTCGGGCGTAGTGGTCCCTTTTCAGCCTCGTGGCTCTGCAATGGCCGGGTTATTGTCCTGTCCGTGGAGGATCTTCACTCGGGATTTGACCGAACGTGCCGAACATTCACTGGACTTATGGTTTTGCTTGTCTCTCTCTCCAAGTCTCGTAGAGGGAGGAGCCTCGATTAGCGTAAGGCCGCACCGGCGCATTTTCAATTCGCTCACCGTCATAGCCTTTTACCTCTGAAGCATCTAATAGCGGCTTTGATGATCTTCCCAAGACTGTGGGTTGGATTATCTTCGGGACCTTCGGGCCTTCGGTGGCGGTGCGAAGCTCGTCCCAACTGACATCATGGAGAAAACATTGCGCATGGCCTCAGGCGTATACTAGGCCGGGAGATTTGGTCTATTGAGTAGATGACATAGTAGGCAATAAACTTTCCTGAGGGTTCTCCAAGGGTTCCGACTGTGGGATCACCAGATTCATACCTCTTTTTCAGTTTTTGCTGAGAAGATAGCTTCTTCTTTCGCCGAGGACGGCCCTCGTTCATCGCATCCCGGAATTCCATTTCCAGACAAGCACCGCAATCGCACGTCCCACCGATGTGTTCGTTGCTCGGCGGTGGTACCTGGACCTCGTGAGGCCGGATGGGCGTGCTTTCCTCTCGGAAGGTCTTGTGGTCTTACGTCATAACCGCATGGCTCGTACGAGGGTAACAGTTGACTTCTGGGAGACAATGAGAGACGTTAGAGGCCGTAGGAGCAAGCCATGGCTTGGGAAGCCCCAGGTAGTTGGGTGGCTAAGGTTCCGAAGTGGTGCATGGCACCTTCGATCCAGGCTTGTTGCTCACCTTGACGTTTCTCAATAGCCATGAGGACCTCGCCAAACTTCTTCCAATGTTGGGAAATTTCTTGGGGTAAGGTCCCGTTCTCATCGTTGTTATCCACCGACTTGGCCATGGGAATTGACGGACCGTCCCGGTGACAGAGCCGGGAAGGAGGTAGGACCTTGCTGTTTTGACACCGGGAGACGGGTTCCCTGGGTACTCTCGACCACTCTCGCTAGCCGGAGGGGTGATGGGCAAGGTTTAGACATGGAATGGCCTAACGGGATAAAAGGGGAAAGCTCACGTGGCATGCGGTTTCCGTTTCTTTTATTTTTGATTTTTTTTTGTTGTTTTAATTTACTTAAAACATGTTTTCTCGTAATCCTAGGTAGGTTGGAAAAGATTGCTCTTCTTTTTCGCAACTATGCTAGATCCCGGGTCGCCGGAGACCATCTCGTGCGGCTATAAGCCCCTCGTTTTGCACCTGTATTTCGACATCCCAGGGTGGACAGCCTGTGCGAGGGTCCTATAGTGCAAGCGGTTTCCACCGGCCTAAAAGAAAAATCGAACCTATGACCGAGCCTCTGTCATGTTCGCTTTTGATGCGTTAGCCATGTGAATAGTGAACCGAGCCGGCCACCGAGTCAAGATCGTGTCAAGAGTTCGGCATGACCTTCTCTTGCTTGCTTGCGCAAGGGATCTGTGACGTTAGGGCGTTGGCTGGGTCATATCGTCATGGCCGACGTATCAAAGGCGTGATGACATGGTGTCATGTGAGCATGGATGTATATCCGGGACGGAACATCGTCTGGTGTAGCTTCGAAATCAAGATCGTCAAGATTTTAGCATGACCTTTCATCGCTATGCTTGCGCAAGGGATCTTGAGTTCCGAGCCTTGACTCGTAGAAATGGCCAGGCATGGTATATGTATCCAGTCGTATGACACTCTGACCGGGTAAAAACGCAACCGAGTCTGACAGAAGTGTGACTCAAGACTCAAACGTGCAGTGGTTGACGTTGGCTAGGATGGGATGTTTCGAATGATCCTGCGCGGGCGCCCAAGAGGCGCTAGGAAGACCAAACGGACTTAACCGAGACCACTCCGGGTTAAGGGTTGTAGTGTGCAAAGTGTATCCGATATGTGCGGCGGGCAAAGCGTTAAGGCGCGTATGCGTGCGGCCAGAATCCGAGGCAAGAAATACAGTGAGCGCTTATGTAACCGAGGGGCAAGCAAGGCTAGCAGTATTGCCAAGCGTCTCTAAAATTCTTTTCGAGTAAAACAGGAGTTTTGAAGAATTTTAAATGTATGCACAAAGTATGTATATTGATGCATTTTTTTTTTTTTTTTGTATTTTTATTTTTTTTTGTAAAAATAAAAGTAAAGCACGTGCACACACACACAATGCTAATAGCGAAGGGGTAAAATGAAAGGCTTCCTTCATCACTATTTTAAAATCTTACATAGCATACAATGTTCCGATACAAAGTTTTTAAAAGCACACACAGTCCCACAACATTTAAAGGATATTAGGGTATCCGAAAGACTCGCTTACTGATCCGGCTATTTTTCGCTAATATTCTAATATTCGCCGAGGAGTCATCTCGCCGTTTTTATTAACTCAAAAATCTCATCATCTCAAACACAAACTTTAAAATTATCTTTAAACCGATGCCCTTTTTTCAATGTTTCATGTTTAATAAAAACGGCGCTGCCACTCTACAAAAACCCAAAAACGGCGAGCAAACCGCTCCAACGCGAGGCGAGATGCCTAGATCCGAGGCCTTTCTCGGATTGAAATTTTGTTTTAAAAAACTTTTAAACAAAACAAAAGATTTTTAAAACGATGATGAGGGTCAAACTTTCATTTTACCCCTTCCTTTAACTCATTGTGTGTGTGTGCTAAGACGTGCTTTTTTATTTTACAAAAAAATAAAAATACAAAAAAAAAATGCATCAATATACATCTGTGCATACATTTAAAATTCTTCAAAACTTCGTTTTTACTCGTAAAAGAATTTTAGAGACCGCACACTACGCGCACCGCCGCCTCGGTTACACCGCACTCTACTCACACCGCCGCCGCTACACCGCACGCCACGCGCACCGGCCGCTCTGACACACCGCACACTACAACCCTCAACCCGAGTGGTCTCGCGCAGGCCAGGTCTTCCTAGGCCTCTGGACGCGCACGGATCATTCCAAACATCCCATCCTAGCCAAGCGTCAACCCCGCACGTTTGAGCCTTGAGTCACACTCGTCCGCACTGCTGGTTTTTACCACCCGTGTCATACGCTCGGATACATATACCATGCCGGCCATTTTTCGAGTCAAGGCTCGGAACTCAAGATTCCTTGCGCAAAGCAAAGCGATGAAAGGTCATGCTAAAATCTTGACTCGATCTTGATTTCCGGCTACACCTGCACGATGTTCCGTCCCGATATACATCCATGCTCGCATGACACCACGCCATCACGCCTTTGATACGCCGCCCATGACGATATGACCCAGCCTAACGCCTAACGTCGCGCATCCTCTTGCGCAAGCAAGGTAAAGAGAGGTCATGCCGAACTCTTGACCCGATCTTGACTCGCCAGCCGGCCTCTGGCTCACTATTCACGGCTAACGCATCAAAACGAACATGACAGCTCTGTCCTTAGGTTCGATTTTTCTTTAGGCCTGTGGAAACCGCTTGCACTATAGGACCTCGCCCGGGCCGTCCACCCCGGGATGTCGAAATACAGTGTGCAAAACGAGGGGCTTATAGCCGCACGTATGGTCTCCATCGACTCAGATCTAGCATAGTTGCGAAAAGAAGAGCAATCTTTTCCAACCTACCTAGATTCTGAGAAAACATGTTTTAAGTAAATTAAAACAACAAAAAAATCAAAATAAAAGAAACTAAACCGCATGCCACGTGAGCTTTCCCTTTATCCCGTTAGGCCATTCCCATGTCTAAACTCTTGCCCATCACCCCCTCCAGCTAACAGAGAGTGGTCGAGAGTACCCGGGAACCCGTCTCCCAAAGGTCAAACAAAGAAGGTCCTACCCACCTCCGTCACCAGACACCGTCAATTCCCCACGGCCAAGTCACTGATAACAACGATGAGAACGGGACCTTACCCCAAGAAATTTCCTAACACCGGAAGAAGTTTGTTGTCCTCACGGCTATTGAGAAACGTCAAGGCGAGCAACAAGCTCGGATCGAAGGTGCCACGCACCACTTCTAACCTTAGCCACCCAACTACCCGGGGCTTCCTAAGCCATGATCGCTCCTACAGCCTCTCTTAACATCTCTCATTGTCTCCCGTAAGTCAACCCGTTACCCTCGTACGAGCCATGCAGCATGACGTAAGACCACAAGACCTTCCAGAGGAAAGCTTGCCCATCCACCTCTCCCGAGGTCCCTTACCACCGCCGAACAACGAACACATCTCGCGTGGGACGCTTCCGCGGGACAGGAAGGCTTTGTCCTGGGAAATGGAATTCCAGATGCCAATGAACGAGGGCTGCCCTCGACGAAAGAAGAAGCTATCTTCTCAACAAAAACCTAAAAAGAGGTATGAATCTGGGTGATCCCACGCCGGAACCCTCGGAGAACCCTCAGAAAGTTTGACTACTATGTCATCTACTCCAAAGAAATCTCCCCACTAGTTCTCGCACAGGCCACGGCAATGTTTGCTCCATGATCACCGGGACGAGCTTCGCACCGCCACCGAAGGCCCGAAGGTCCGCATAATCCAACCCCTCGTCTGGGAAGATCTCAAAGCCACTATTGATGCTTCAAGAAAAGCCATGACAGCCAACGAATTGAAATGCGCAGCCGGCCTTACGCCAATCAGTTCCTCCCACTCGTAAACGGGAGAGACAAGCAAAACCATAAGTCCAGAGGTGAATGTCTCGACACGTTCCGGCCAAATCCCAGAATCCTCCACGGACAGACAAAAGGCCGCCCATACCGAGCCACGAATTGAAAAGGGGCCCTACGCCAAAGAAGCCGAAACCTCGACCCAAAGGTCAAGATCCTGCTCTTGACACAGCTCAAGCGCACTCAGCTAACATCTCACTCGGTCCTTACTACTTCATCTTACCCGCACAAGCTCAAGTTGGAAGAAAGCTCGGCCTGCACTATGGTTCCCATCACAAGGACACCCGATGAAGCAGCCGTATGATTGGCAACGTCAATTACAGCAATATCATCACCTTCACGTGAGCTCGATCTTCCAAAATTTGGGGCCGACCACAACGAGCCTCTCTACATAACAGCTCAACTGACGAGCGCCGTCTCCCTGGTGTTGGTAGATGGGGGATCATCCATGAACGTCCTTCCACCCAAAATGATGGATTTTGCTAGGGATCAAAGCAACCGATCTAAAACCCTCGACTCGTGCAATCAAGGCATACGACTCAACATCCCGCCCAGCCTTGGGAATAGCCACCTTGAACTCGTGGTTTGGAAAACAAATGGTCCCGACGGATTTCCAAGTCATCGACATCCCGATCACATTCACTGCCATTTTGGGACGCCCTTGGCTACACCCGCATCAATGGGGTGGCATCCACTCTTCATCGCGTAAAGTTCGGCCAAGGAACAGATCTTACCATCATCTACGGTGATAGCATAGTCAACGAAAGTGACCGAAACAAACGGCGTCCCGGTCTTAGAAATCAAACTCCGACGATGATGGCATGATGCTAACTGTGGTTCACCATCGAAAGCCCAAAGGCCCAAGTGTGCCACATAGACTCCGCCTTTGATTTGGGACAAGATCCTCCCCCGATGAAAATGATGAAGCACATGAACTACATCCCGGGGCTCGCTTTGGGAAAACGCCATCGTGGCACTCAACAGTATCATCAATATCAAAGAACGTAATACCTCGCACGGCCTCGGGATACTCTCCTACTCCCGAACACATTGCGTGAGGACAAGCGAGCCGCACGAAAACGCTCTACGTATAACAAAAAGAGGCTTCGCACGCAATCTCCGATCTTCGCCCCACAGCCTTCGACATGACTCAAGTACTTCACAAGGAAGGCCGGCAACTTGGAAGAAGATCCGTAAAAGGGAACAGAGCCGATCGCCGCCAAACAAAGCCGGCCGACAACCATGGACAAGCTCCAAAGCAGTAACCTCGGCAAGATCTCGAGGCCTCAAGCCAAATCCCGTCCGAAGAGCATTCCTCGACACACCGCCCTCGGCCGGATCCACAACCACCACTATTCACAATGAATTTTGGTTCGAAAACTCCTCTTTGGCGGAAGAATTCGAAAACTCTCTCGTCAACACTCCCGCCTTCAACAAGCGGGACGAGCCCGCATTCGAGCTAGTAATGCCCAAGACAAAAGCAAGAGACTCCGCAGACGATGCTTCGGGACGAACCACCGTCTTCCACCTCGCTTCTTCAAAGAAGAAATCGAGATGCCGGATCTAATCGATTTTGTTTCGATAACTCGTGATAGCAATGATCGGGAACTATGACATAAAGCCTTTCAAGCCCCATCTCCTATCAAGCTCATTGCCACTCAATAACCGGGCCACATTCTCCGACCTACCGCCAAAGAAAAGGACATGATCGAACAACTTGGTCCGACCCTCGAGTCCTAGAGTCTAGTGTCAAAACTCATCCCGAGTCCATTAGCTTTGAATTTGAGTCTCTCGAGTCATCCGATGGCCTCACGCCGTAAGATTACGAACTCATTGCCAATAATGTATTCCCGTATGCTCTTAATGAATGCTTCGATCTTTCCGAGTATCTTCCTCATTGCATCTTTAACAACCGATAAATTAACTAACACACAAACAGTTAATAACGATTCACTTGATAAAGAAGCGTACATACATTAAACGAACAATACATTAAGCACATCTTTAAGCATGTTTGTCAAACGAGAGAAAACCGGGCCCAAGTCGCCGAGGAGGTTTTAACCAAAGTGAATTTGGGAACCGCCGAAGAGCCAAAAGAGACGCAAATCGGAAGTTTCTTCACCGGCACAGAGCAAGACGCATTGATCGCACCAAGCCAAAGAGTTCGTGGATGTGTTCGCTTGGTCTTACCGAGACATGCCCGGATTAGATCCTAACATTGTAGAGCACCGGATCCCTCAATCCCGAGGCTAAGCCCATCAAGCAAAAGCTACGCCGAATCAAGCGTAATGGTCTTTACAAGTCAAAGAGGAGATCGAAAAATGCTCCGCCGGCTTCATCAGTGGTGATCGAGTACCCCACATGGCTCTCCAATATCGTCACGGCCACCAAGGCCAATGGAAAAGTACGCCGTTGCGTGGACTTCCGAGATCTCAACAAAGCAAGGCCCAAGGACGAGTTTCCACTACCCAACATCGACATGTTGGTAGACACTACGCCTAATTTCAAGTCAAGTCCTTCGTGGACGGTTTTGCTTCGGCTACAATCGATCAAGATGGCCGAAGAAGACCAAGAAAAGACAAATTTTCACAACCCCTGGGGAACCTATCGCTACACATACGCAATGCCGTTCGGACTAAAGAACGCCGGGCTACTCTACCAACGGGCAAAGAACCGCCCTCTTCCACGATATGATCCACAAAGAGATCGAAGCTGTACGTCGATGACATGATCGTTCACTCAAAGGGATCGACTGGACAACACCTCAGCTGCACCCGAGAAAATTCTTCAATCGCTCCGAAAACACTCAATGAGGCTTAACCCCGCCAAATGCACATTTGGGGTTAGCCGAGGCAAGGTTTTTGGGATACATGGTCACCGAGAGAGGCATCGAGGCGGATCCTCAAAAGATCAAGGCTATCATCGAAATGAGACCACCGCAAACTCGCACAGAGGTGAAAAGCTTCATGGGCCGCCCGCAATATATCGCCCGCTTCGTCAACCAATTGACCTCTATATGCGAGCCAATCTTCAAACCGATGAAGAAGAACGCCGACATCGAATGGAACTCGTAATGCCAAGATGCCTTTGAAAAAATAAAAGCATACCTTGTGAGTCCTCCGATTCTCTCGTCCTCCCCACGAGGAAAAGCCACCGTTGCTATACCTAACCGTGACCGACACCGCAGCCGGAGCCATGCTTCCGTCAAGAAAAGAAGGAGTCACGGGTCGAAAACGCCATCTACTTCGTCGGCCGAAAGTTTCAAGGCAAATAACTCAATTACTCAAATTTCTCGAGAAAACTCGCGCAGCTCCGGTATGGGTTGTCGGGAAACTACGGCACTACATGCAGCCGCACACGCACACTTGGTTTCCAAAATGGACCCCAAGTACCTCTTCGACAAAACCATCTCTCGTCAATGAGGCTCGCCAAATGGTCTTTCTTCCTAGCGGAATTTGACATCAAGTACGTAAACCAAAAGTCAATCAAGGGACGGGCCATGGCCGAACAACCGGCCGATTTCCCAACCGACGAGGCTCGAGGCCCCGAACCACAATTTCCAGACGAGGGAATCTTCGCAATCGAAGGCGAAAATCGATGGCAACCGTTCTTCGACTGAGCGGCCTAACCAAAAGGGAAACGGCATCGGTATGCTCGTGGATCCCAAGGACGAGCACACCCCAATTGCTATAAAGCTCAATTTCGAGGTAACCAACAATGCCGCCGAATATGAAGCTCGCGCCGGCTGGACTACAAGCCGCACTCGAGAGGAATGTCCGTAAACTCGAAGTTTATGGGGACTCACTTGATCATCAACCAAGTCTCCAACAAGTGGAAAACCATAGACCCGGCTTGCAAAAATACCATGCTCGCATGGAGGACCTCATCACACAATTTGAAGAGGTCACCTTCCATTACTTGCCAAGAGACCGAAACAAGTTTGCAGATGCCTTAGCCACCTTGGCTTCCCTTGTGGAAATCCCTCGAAGGAAAAGCAATCAAACCCTTCAAAGTCGGACGAAAGGAAATTCCCGCCACTGTTGTGAGATCGAACTGTAACCTAAGCCCGTCAATGAGCCACGGTATAACCAGATCTTCCAATACCTCAAGAACGGGAAACCACCTTCATGAACAAGGAAGACCCACACACAGGGGTCAAAACCAAGAGCATCATGGCCCTAAAACGCCTCGCCTCTCACTTCGTCATCCTCGGGGACATGTTATACAAGAAACGCTACCACGGGCCACTCCTACGCCGCACGCCCAAGAAGAAGCATACAAGTTCATGAACGAAGTCCACAATGGGGCTTGCGGTCCCCACATGAACGCCAGAGCCCCGATGCAAATCATTCTCAGATGGGCTACTACTGGATCTCCATGGAGGCAGATTGCATCCACTTTGTCCGAAGCCGCGACAAGTGCCAACGGCTTCTCCAACCTCAATCATCTACCACCCCACGATCTCTACCGCATGACTACACCTCGCCCTTTCGCCACTTGGGGAATTGACGTCATCGGGAAAATCGCTCCGCCAGCAAAGAATCGGTCACGAGTTCATCTTAGTAGCCATCGACTACTTCACCAAATGGGTCGAAGCCAAGTCCTACAAGGTACTCACCTCCAAGAAGGTCGCGCATTTCCTCAAGGAAAACATCATATGCCGATACGGCATCCCAAATGAGGTCATATCGTACAACGGCTCACACTTCGAAGGGGAATTCGACTGCATCATCGGCTGAATTCAAGATCACACGTCACAAATCTTCTCCCTACCGCCACAAACAAACGGCGCCGTGGAAGCAAAGAAACAAAACCTCGAACGGATCATCCGAAAAATGACCACCCGAGGACGAGATTGGCCCGAGAAGCCGCACCTTGCACTTTGGGGCTACCGCACACGGGCCGAATGCCCACGGAGAAACCCCATTTGCCCCGACATACGGATGGAAGGCCCTTCCCATCGAGCTAGAAATTCCTCACTCCGAGCGCCGCTGAAAATGACATCAACGAAGTCGAATGGCTCAAGCCGACATGACGAATTGGCTCGCTAGACGAGCGACGACTAAAGGCCATGGAACACGCCCGAGCCTATCAAAGGTGATGGCTAGAGCTTTCGACAAGAAAGTCAAATCCCGAGACATCGTGGAAGGTGACTCAGTACTCAAAGAAAAGCCTCCCACTCGAACCAACCCACCGGGAAAATGGGAACCCACATGGATCGGCCCTTTCGTGGTTCAAAAGATCTTCTCCTGAGGCGCCATGAAGCCGATGTACCTAGACGGCAATCCCTTCATGAATCCAAAGCCAACGGAAGCAAACTTCGCAGATACTTTCGCCTAAAGAAGAACAACCGTGCATCTCTTGGCACTCCATGTAGTGTCGAACTACGCACTCCGAGCCCTCTAGTCCTGGGGAACGTAGGCAACCTTAATTGGTCCGGTCTAAAAATACACAAAAAGTCAAAAGTTTGAATGTCAATCAAGACCTTCCATCAAGCTACGCACTTTTCAAGAAACACGCCCAAATAGTCACCTTGACCAAGTCAAACGACGGCGGCAACATCAAAGGACATCCGAGGGTCACTCAAGATCAAACGACCGACTCATGTCTCGCTTCTGCCAGGGGCTTGTTCGCCCTCACGCGCTTCAAAAAAAAAAAAAAAAAAAAAAAGAGCTCGAGCAAGGGCTCACAAAAAAAATAAAAAAAAAAAAAAAAAAGAGAGCTCGAGCAAGGGCTCACAAAAAAAAATATAAAATAAATAAAAGAAGCTCAAGCGTAAGCCGCAAAATTGAGGTCAAGAGCCCGACGCCAACAAGAGGCAAGGAAGCTACGAAAAGACCGTCAAAACGACTTGTCAAGGGAGCATTCAACCTCTCGCCCAAGCACAAAGCCTCAAGAAAAGGGGATTGCCGTCGGTGGCCTGCACGCCAGTCCGCAAATGCAATGTAAAAGTCCAAAGATGGACGCCGACAAAGTGCACAAATGTAAGCAAAGGCAAACAAGAGATCTTGCGTCTCGACAAAGCTTTAAAAGTAAATCACAAATCACTAACGGTTACAACATTTCTTGATGAGTTCAAGCACGGTCTACTCTCAAGTTCACAACATGCTAAAAGACAAATTTTTTTAATACATTTAACTAATAATGTGTTTGCAATGCAATGAATGGATACTTAGGAGGTCATTCCGCGCCATCTCGCGCTTGTCCCCTCGCCATTCTTTCCTTTCTTCCCTCGTCCCCGGCGAGTCTTCTTTCGCTTCACGTGAACCAACTCTCGCGTCTCTCGCCCGAGATCCGGGGTCCTCCCGTAGAGTCAAATAATCCAAGAGCTCTCGTGGCTTCATTCGCCCGTGCTTCGGCTCGGATCTCCTCCTCGCGAGTCCCGTAAAGAGGACCTCTCCCCGGGCCGGTCAACTCTAGTCTCGTAGTCAAACAAAGTGTCTCCCGTCACATCCAAAGGGTCGACCAAAGCTGAACTCCTAAGGCAATAGCTACTACGGCAACCGGGTCCTGCACCGCTACACGCCGCTCTCCAAGACCACTTGGGATCGCCTAACATGCCGCTTCATACTGTGCCGTATACCGAGCCGCCAATACAACGCTCCTCCGACGTCTAAGGAGTACCACAGAGGGAAAGCGGAATACTTCCATACCCTCGTAAAATACAAGAAGGCACCCGGAAGCCGCCATACAAAGAGGAACTACCTCCGCAAAGTAGCAAGGTCATCCCAGCCCAACAAAGGCTCCTCGCTTCATCCCAAACTCGCCGGAAACAAGCGACGGAATATAGAAGGAGGACCAAGACAAACCCGGAACTCGACAACGTAGGACCCTTCCCGCAAGATCCTCCCCGGTCTCAATCCTCCAGCACGGAACCCACCACGATTTGATGCGTACCAAGTCTGTGCCATCCATCTCTCCCCAGGGCGGATCGATCCATATCCAACACAAGAGGTCGCCGAGCAAATGACCACGGGCTAAACGACGCTGGAGCCTGGGCATGGCCTCAAGTCTCTCGCAGCCTACAAGGTGAGCAAAGCGGGGCTTCCTCTCATAAAACGATCCCCGGTTGCCGGACGGTCGATACCATGAAGAGTCTCCCCAAAGACCAACGGGACAATATCCTTCTCCAGCTGCAGCGTCTCTACCACATCTAGCAAAGCGCCATCACAAATGCCAAGGGAACCGACTAGAAAAAGCGTCGCTATCACGCACAAGGCAAATGCATCCCAAGAGACGTCACTATCATCAACCATGAACCGCTCCTATAGCTCTGTAAAATGTCGATATGACCCGAATCAAGGATCATGCTCCCGCACTTCTTCCAACGAAGCACGAAGAAAGCCCGCAAGCTTCACGCTCACCGCAAAGACCACCAACCAAAGGAAGCGAGATGGCCTCCACCTCCTGGGCCCTCCAATCAAAGCCCGAAAATCCTCAAAAGTGGGCACCATTTCATTGTAGGAGAAACAAGACACGTGCCTCCTAACATCCTGCAACTTCGCGGCAGCCCGCAACAAATCCCAATCGTGAACCAACTCCTTAAAAGACCAAACCGAGCAAAGACGAAACCTACCTCGAAAGCCCGTCTCTCGATGCCTCATACGGCGCCGCATCCACGTTTTCAACTGCTCAAGGAAGTGTGCTTGCCTCTCCTCGCGAAAGCCTCGGCAAAATTCTAGGGACGCACGAAGAATCCATGGCAAAAATGGAGGTTCCTAGAGAAAATGGGGAAGAAAGCTCGAAAATGGCCGCAAATGGGGAAATGAGGAAGAACTGTGCACCGGAAAGCATTTATGTCCTTCCCAAAGCAAGGTTGGTCCGTACGACCTCTTTGCATGCTAAGTATGTCCGTACGGACCTCCTTGCAAACATGTAACTCCATTTCGTAAAACAAAGACATAAACCACCGCCCTCAAGAAACCTGCTCCAAACCGCCCAAACACTGCCAAAGCCATTCCCGCAAACAAACACTACCCACAAACACACTCTCACCACGTGGCATGTACAAAATAAAAAATAATAATAGCAACAATTTCTAGGACAAATCCCGGAATCACAAAAATGACATTACATCTTAAAATAAAATACCGTTTGCCATGCAAATACATGTGTTTTATTACAGTACCCATAAATGTCTCGTCTGCTAAACAAAAAAAAAAAAAGAGGGATATGAAAAGAGGGAAAGCAAATGAATACTAATCAGGAATCCTAAGATCATCATCCTCGCCAAGATCCTCCAAAGAAAAGTCGGGCATCCCAAATAACTCGCCCGTCACATCCTCGTCGTCCGAATACCGAGCACCCGCCCGAGGCTCCCACGAAAAGTACTCGAAGGATCAAATCCGGCGAAAGGATCAAAGAAAGAAGGCTCTGAGGAACCTCACCTCGTGCGCCATACGCGAGGCATGAACCGATAAAAGGGCCGCCCTCGAAGGCCCCCGCAGCCTCCCGAAGACGTCCCGGCATCCATGCTATGCCGCCCTCAAAGGTCCCTCCCCGCCGCGGCTCCGGCTCGGCTCTAGGCGGAGGAACGTCCCACTGCAGTGCCTCAAGGCATAGGCTCGTACGCCGGCACGCGTCGCGAAGACCGGCAAGATATCTTCGACGCCATCTTCTTCGCAAACGACGCATCGCCACGTAACGGCGAGTCAACATATCATAGGCTCTCCCCGTGACTCGCACCAACAAGAAGCCAAGGAAACGCCACAATACGCTTATACTCAACAACAAAAAGAGAAAAATACGTAAAAGATGCCAAGATGGAAAAGAGTCGCACACTCACCGATCTATCTGGGGTCCACTCAGATGCAAGCAGAGCTCAGCCAGAACGGGCATGCACACCCTCCTCTCGATCCGTCCCCGCGGACGTACGTGAAATCCGGGTCCCGGCATCGGAATCCTCTCGGGAGCTCGCGCGCCCTCTCTCTCGCGCCGCACTCGCGGCGTCCTCGCCTTCCTCCTCACGAAGGCTCCGTACTCCTCTCCATACAAAATGAACTCCTCGGCACCGACACCGCCAAGGTACCTCTCAAAGTCAAGCACATCCATGTCCCGGAATCAAGCATCCCAAAGGGAGGGTCCCTGAGCCACGGGAAGCACACCGGGGCCATGCCGCGAAGACCCGCTCCCGCATACATGACATCACAAGTCAAGCCCCGCAAAGCATCTTCCGCCGCGCTGTCACTCCTGGAGCCCTCGAACTCATCGCCTCATACCGAGTCCCACGGGAACAAGACGAACCCCTCCTGGCTATCTCTCAGACGCTCCCCGCACATCCCCGTAGGCGATGGTGAGCTTCCTCGCCGGTCCTCCTTCCTCGCCGTACGAGCCCCCCAAAGCATAGCAGTGGTACGCAAAGAATGCCCCGTGATCTCTATCCCACGGGAAGCACTGAAAACCTCATAAAACCACACTCGTGACAAAAACAGAAAAGGGCTCAAGCAAAAGACAATGGAGAAATGACAGATCGCTAAATCAAAAACAAAGAATAAACTCATACCTCCAAAGCAAAGTCAAAATGTGCCAACGAATCGGCCACACCCGGCTAAACCGGTCCAAGGAGAAGTAGAGCTCGCCAAGCTCGCTCGCCCAAGCAATGTCACAAACTCTATCCAGTCAATCAAGCTCTCCAAAGAGCAAAGGGAGCCGCGTCGCGTGGTTCGAGAACAAAGTCTCGGACAGCGCATACCACAAAAGGAGCGCCCAATCGCTCCGCCGTCACCCGGCCGGTACTCCCGGATGTAGGCCCCAATACGGCCGTAATCTTCAGCTCCACGTCACTATACAACATGCCTGTGCCCGCGAGGACGAGGCTCAAAGCCCACTTTCTGGCCAACCATCATCGTAGATCATGTCTTCCACCGCACCGGCCCTCCTTTCAAGGAAAGCCCGTAATCGCAGCAAATCGGCCTGGCGTCACCGTCACCTCTCCCCTCGATGAAAGGTGCGCGGTATCCCACCGCACTCGTAAAGGCCAAGGAAGACGCTCTTGTTCTTCCTCGTATCAGAAACTCCGGCCGTCAAGCGTAAGACCGGACCTCGCCCACTTCAACGGCAATTCAATCCCCGGCCGTCAAGCGTAAGACCGGACCTCGCCCACTTCAACGGCAATTCAACCACCGTCGTAAGACCGGTCCTCGCCACTCCAACGGCAATTCAACCACCGGCCATCAACGTAAGACCGGACTCTCGCCACTTCAACGGCAATTCAATCCACCGCCGTCAAGCGTAAGACCGGTCCTCGCCACTTCAACGGCAATTCCAACCACCGGCCATCAAGCGTAAGACCGGTCCTCGCCACTTCAACGGCAATTCAACCACCGGCCGTCAAGCGTAAGACCGGACTCGCCCACTTCAACGGCAATTCAACCACCGGCCGTCGGCCGTAAGACCGGTCCTCGCCCACTTCAACGGCAAATCAATCCACCGCCAGTCCGCCGTAAGACCGGTCTCGCCACTTCAACGGCAAATCAATCTCGCCGCGTAAGACCGGTCTCGCCACTTCAACGGCAAATTCAACCACCGCCGCCAAGCCGTAAGACCGGTCTCGCCACTTCAACGGCACTTCAACCACCGCCCGCTCAACGGCAATTCAAGAAGGAGCCAACACTCTCCCAAAGACGAATCCCAAGGCACGAGACGCTCTCCAAGACGCCCAACGGCAATCTCAAGAAGGAGCCAACACCTCCCAAGACGAATCCCAAGGCACGAGACGCTCCAAGACGCCCGACGGCAATTCAAGAAGGAGCCAACACCTCCCAAAGACAAATATCAAGGCACAAGACGCTCCAAACGCTCAACGACAATCTCAACCATCGGCTCCTCAAAGGAGGTCCGAAGTCATCTTCCCAATGTAAAAGGGCCCCTACAAGGTCACGCATCCCCAAGCAATTCAAGCACCGGCAGCCGATGTAAGCCCGAATCTCGCCCACTTCACGGCAACGCAAGCACCGGCCATCAAAGTAAGCCCGAGCTCCTCCCCAACAAGTCGAAAGGGAAGTCATACAAGACCGCATATCCTCAAAGCACCGCCATCATCCTTGCCCACTCAACGGCAAAACAAGCACAAGAAGGAGCCAACACCTCCGAGTACAAGTCCCAAGGCACGAAGCGCCTCCAAAACGCCAAATGGTGAAGCAATCACCGCCGTCATCCTTGCTCACTTCAACGGCAAGACAAGCACCGGCAGCCATCGTAAGTCCAACCTTTCTACTCAACATGCAAAAACACAAAGGCATCTACGCCTCTCGAAGCACAAGGCAGCCACTCCACGCTCCACAATCGCGGCTAGAAGACGATTCAAAGTCCTCGCGCATTACATCTAGAAGACGATTCAAAGTCCTCGCGCATTACATCAAATCGCGGCTAGAAGACGATTCAAAGTCCTCGCGCATTACATCAAATCGCGGCTAGAAGACGATTCTAAAGTCTCGCGCATTACATCACACCGGCTAGAAGACGATTCAAAGTCTCGCGCATTACATCAACCGCGGCTAGAAGACGATTCTAAAGTCCTCGCGCATTACATCAATCGCCGCTAGAAGACGATTCAAAGTCCTCGCGCATAACATCAACCGCCGCCAAGACGATTCAAAGTCCTCCAGCGTGGCACCAACTGCCGCTAGAAGACGATTCAAAGTCCTCGCGCATAACATCAACCGCCGCCAGAAGACGATTCAAAGTCCTCCAGCGTGGCACCAACCGCCGCCAAACGATGATTCAAAGTCCTCCAGCGTGGCACCAACCGCAATCAGAAGACGATTCAAGTCCTCACTCTATCTCCGGCCCTAAGGCCTTAAACCACCCGATTAGGAAAATCGTAAAATTTCCATCCCGTGACGCCACCACGTCCTCACAATTGACCTCGGCGGTCACCACATCTTAGACACCACCACGTCCTTACCACCGACCTCGGCGGTCACACAACACTTCAGTGGCACCACCACGCCAACACGCACTCACAAATTCACGACCTCTCGAACTACGACTGTGCTTGATTCCCGCTGTGGATACGTAGGAATCCTATCACAGGTCCAGCCCATCGACCTATACGGCCACCTAGGACACCACCACGTCCTTCCCATCGACCTATGCGGTCACCCAGACACCACCACGTCCTCACCACCGACCTCGGCGGTCACACGACACTTCAGGCACCACCACGCCCGCATTCACAAAACACTCACCCCACACCCGAACTACGACTGTGCTTGATTCCCGCCTGTGGATACGTAGGAATCCTATCACAGTGGTCCAAATTATTGACCTAAACGGTCACACAAAAGGACACCACCACGTCCTCACATTGACCCTCACTGGCCACTTCCTCTCCCAAAGACGCGATCCGCATTAGGACCCTTATCTTATCGGCGACCCCACTTCTTTCATAAGTGACGTCGTCGAGGGGCTTCGTAAGTACCCCAACTGATCACCCCTTTCAAACACACGGAAACACCGCAGACTCATCAACGCAGCCTCGGAGACCTCTCGGCACTCAAAACCCTCTCAAAACCCTCTCAAACCCCCAACCAAACCAAGGAAGGAGCCTTTCCGGGATAAAAGGGACAAAAGGACCTTTTGGGAATTTTCAGAAATCGTAGCAATTAAGGTCCGTACGGACCTCTTTGTTTCAATGATTACTAAATCCCCTTAAAGTCCACAATATTCCTCAAATCCCGGAAGAAATGATTACTTCCTCGCAGAGTTGGTCCGTACGGACCTCTTACATGCAAGATGGTCCGTACGGACCTTATTGCTCGTGGACACCATCATTCCAGAATATTCACCATCATTGCATTCCTCAAATCGAGGAAATCCAAAATTACGGATAACCAAGAAGGTCCGTACGGACCTCTTTGCTCCGAAATTTTTACTATAAATAGATGGCTCCCCTCCTCATTTTCACACACCTCCCTCTTCTCTCTTCCTCCCTTAGCTTCTGGCTCCCCTCTAAGTCCTCTCGAGGCACTCCCGCCCTTTCGGATCCTTCCGAGGCCTTCCGAGCTCCCTTGTGGTGCTCCGAAGCCTCCCCGAGCGCTCCCGAGACGCTCCCGCGCCGCCCCGAGGCACTCTCGAGGTACTCGAGGCCCCTCGTGGTACTCCGAGGCCTTGCCGGTCTTTCCACCTGTCCCGCTCTTTCCGAGTCAAACCGACGATCCCAAACCACGCCGAAACTCGCCCGAGTGACTCCCGCCACCACAACGCACGCCGAACCTCCGCCCGAGTGACTCGCCACCACAACGCACGCCGAACCTCTCGCCCGAGTGATCCCGACGATCCCCACGCACGCCGAACCTCCGCCCGAACGCAGCCTACAACCTCAACTCACGCCGAAACTCGTCCGCGGACAACCGCATCTCTGGCAATCCCGATCCGTACCGAACGCTACTCCGACCTCAAACACTATTCCCAAGCGAAGACAAGACACGAACCAACATTGGTAAGGCTTCCTTCCTATACTATTTCAATACATTTCCATACATAGCATACAATGTAGACATCCGATACAAACATGCATTTTTAAAAGCACACACACACACACACACAACATTTAAAGGATATTAGGGTATCCGAAAGACTCGTTTTACGAGGCTACTCTGTGAGCTCTAATATTCTAATATTCTCTTCCCTGGGAGTCATCTCGACCTCCGAACTCAAAATCTCATCACACAAAAAACAGTTTAAAATTATCTTTAAACTGATGCCCTTTTTCAATGTTTTGGGCTTAATAAAAACGGCGTGGCGACTCTACAAATGCGAAAACAAACGGCGAGACTAAACCGCTCCAACGCGAAAGATGCCAGATGCCGGGGCTGCGAAGCCTTCTCGGATCCGGGTAATTTCAGGTCTCTACAGGTCAAAGAAGAAATTGAGAAGCTACTGCGGGTAGGGTTCATCAGAGTCATTGAATACCCGACATGGTTGTCTAACATCGTGACCGTAACCAAGGCCAATGGGAAGGTGCGCTGCTGTGTGGATTTCCGAGATCCGAACAAGGCGCCCCAAAGACGACTACCCTCTCGCCAAACATAGACATCCCGGTGGACTCCACCGCCAACTACGAAGTCAAATCCTTCGTTGATGGTTTTGCAAAGGCTACAACCGTATCAAGATGGCCGAGGAAGACCAGAAAAGACAGCCTTCACCACACCACGGGGAACCTATCGTTATACAAGAATGCCATTCGGGCTCAAGAATGCCGGGGCTACTTACCAAAGGGCAGCGACCGCGCTTTTTCATGACATGATCCACAAGGAGATTGAGGTCTACGTAGATGATATGATAATCCACTCCAAAGGAGAGGGTGGGCAGCACTTTGTTGACCTACGAAAATTCTTTGAGAGGTTGAGACAACATTCCATGAGATTAAACCCCGCCAAATGCACCTTCGGGAGTGACAAGGGGAAAAGTGCTTAGGTATATGGTCACTGAGCGAGGTATAGAAGTTGACCCCCGAAAGATCAAAGCCATCATGGATATGAGGCCACCTCAAAACCTGCATGTAAGTCAAGAGCTTCATGGGTAAATTGCAATACATCGCCCGTTTCGCCAATCGGGTTGACCACTATGTGCGAGCCCATCTTCAAGCTCATGAAGAAGAATGTGGACACGTAATGGACCGAAGAATGCCAAGATGCCTTTGACCAAATCAAGGCATACTTAGTACATCCCCGGCACTATGCCCCCACATAGACAAGCCTCTTCTGCTCTATCTCACCGCCACGCACACGGCAGCTTGGGGCTATGCTTGCTCAGAAAAGAAAGACTCTCGGGTAGAAAACGCCATTTACTTTGTCACTGGAAGCTACAGGGGAGTGAGCTCAATTACTCAAAGATGTGAAAAGACCCGCGTGTAGACTCGGTCCGGGTAGTCGGCAAATTGAAGCATTATATGCAAGCCCACCCCGTGAATTTGGTCTCGAAAATGGACCCCATCAAGTACATCTTTGACAAGCCTTCCCTCTCGATGCGTTTAGCGAAGTGGTCCTTCTTCTTGGCAGAATACGACATCAACTATGTGACCGTAAAGGCCATCAAGGGTCAAGCATTGTCGATCACCTCGGCGAACTTCCCCAGCAATGAAGACAGAGGGCCCGAACCCCAATTCCCGGATGAAGGGATCTTTGCAGCTTGAGCCTCGAGAATAGATGGCAATTGTTCTTTGACAGAGCCGCTAACAAAAGAGGAAATGGTGTAGGAATGCTATTGGTCGATCCGAAAGATGAGCATACCCCATAGCCCTCAAGTTGAACTTTCCCCGCCACGAACAATGTCGCCGAGTATGAAGCCTCGCATTGCTAGTTTGGAGGCCGCCTTAGAAAGAAATGTCAAGGAGCTCGAAGTTTACGGAGACTCGGCCCCCGATCATCAACCAAGTCTCCAACAAGTGGAAGACTCAGTGGACCCTAATCTACAACGGTATCATGCCCATATGGAGGAGTTGACTCGGACAGCTTCAGAGAAGTGACTTTCCACTACTTGCCGAGGGAAAAGAACAGATTCAAGCAGATGCCCTAGCTACTCTAGCCTCATTGGTAGAGATCCCCGAGGGAAAAGCCATAAAGCCCTTCAGAGTGGGTAGAAGAGAAGCCCCAGCCTTACGTTATGAAGTGGACCTGGGACCCGAGCCCATAAAGGAACCTTGGTACAATCAGATTTACCAATTCCTCAAAGACGGAGAGTCACTTTCAGAGACGAAGAAGGTAAACCAAAAGAAGGTGTCAAAGCCAAAAGCTTGCGAGCCCCTGAAAAGGTTGGCCTCCCATTATGTCATTCTAGGAGGCAACCCGTACAAGAAACGCTATCAAGGACCGCTCCTCTTATGTGTCACTCAAGAAAGAGCCAGAGAGTTGATGACCGAAGTCCACAATGGTCCTTGCGGTCCTCACATGAATGCCAGAGCCCCGATGCAAGTGATCCTCGTAATGGGTTACTACTGGATCTCCATGGAGACAGATCATGTTTCGCACGTCCGAACCTCGCGACAAGTGCCGGCATTTGCCAACCTCAACCATCTCCCCACCTCATGACCCGTACCGCATGACGACTCCTTGGCCGTTTGCAACTTGGGGCATTGACGTGATAGGGAAAATAACCCCGACAGAAGCAATGGGCACGAGTTCGTGTTGGTAGCCATCGACTACTTCACCAAGTGGGTAGAGGCCAAGTCCTACAAGGTCCTCACTTCCGTAAAAGTGGCCCAGCTTCATCAAAGAAAACATAATGTGTAGATATGGGGTGCCCAACGAGATCATTTCGATAATGGGTCACACTTCGAAGGAGACTGCGATAGACTCGGGCTGTCGAATTCGAGTTACTCGCCACAAGTCGTCCCCGCATGCACCTCGCACCAATGGAGCCGTGGAAGCTGCTAATAAGACACTCGAGCGGATCATCCGGAAGATGGCCACCCGTGGTCGTGATTGGCCCGAAAAGCTGCACTTGGCACTATGGGGCTACAGAACGTCTATCAGAACAGCCACAGGAGAAACTCCTTTTGCCTTAACCTACGGGATGGAAGCAGTGTTACCAGTGGAGTTGGAAATCCCGTCATTAAGGGTCCTCCGGGAAAACAGTGTCAATGAAGTAGAATGGTTGCGCAGCCGGCATGATGAGTTAGCCCTGCTTGACGAGAGAAGGCTAAAAGCCATGGAACACATCCGAGCCTACCAGAGGCGAATGGCCAGAGCATTTGATAAAAAGGTCAAGGCCAGAGACATCAAAGAGGGTGACTTAGTGCTGAAAGTAAAGTCCCCTACCAGAGACAACCCCCTGGGAAAATGGGAACCCGTTTGGATCGGCCCTTATGTGGTGCAGAAGATACTGTCAGGAGGAGCAATGAAGCTTGCAGACTTGGATGGCAATCCCTTTGTCCACCTGGGCCAACGGTGATAAACTCCGAAGATACTATGTCGATAATAAAAAAAAAGAAGAAAAAATAATAATAAAAAAAAGGTGCAAAAAGAGTAATACCCAGCTAGGCTGAAAATCTCAAAAAGGGCGATCTAGGCAAAAGACAGGATTGCACATATAAAAAAAAAAAAAAAGAAGAAAAATCTTAGTGCAAAAAGAGTAATGCCCAGCTAGGCTGAAAACCCCAAAAAGGGCGGTCTAGGCAAAAGACAGGGTTGCACATATAAAAAAAAAAGAGAAAAAGAAAAAAAAAAGAAGAAAAAAATCTTAGTGCAAAAAGAGTAATGCCCAGCTAGGCTGAAAACCCCCAAAAAGGGCGGTCTAGGCAAAAACAGGCCGCACATGAAAAAAATTAGTTCACCGTAATGAACTACGTAGACCCGAGCCCCTTAGCCTTTCTTGTAAAAGGGGAACGTAGGCACCATATATGGTTCGGTCTAAACAATAAAAAGGACGATTAAGTTTCCATTAAATATGTCCTGATCAATAAAAAAAAAAAGACATTTGAATTTCCATGAAATGTGTCTTGACTAATTTCTAAAATAATATTTCTTGTTCATTACAAGTTAAAAACTTCTTGATGAGTTCAAGCACGGTCTACCTATTGACTCTGCTAACCTGCTAAAAAGATCTAAAATACAATAAAATGCCTAAATAAACTAATGTGTTTGCAAAATGGCAATAAGGGAATCCTAAGAAAAGATCTGTCAGTCGTCATTCGCTGAGTCTTCTTTGGTCTTCTTCCCTTTTCCTCGGCCTCGTCGAGTCTTCTTCCTTTTCTTCTCAATAATGTCGGTATCCCTCATCCCGACCTCTGGTATCCTCACTGGAGCCTCCACCAAACCTGTGTCAATAAGTGCTCTCTCTATCCGAGCACGAGTCCGCACCTCCTCCCTCTGAGCCTCAGTCAAAGGAGCGACCTCGGACAACCTCTTGTACCGAGCCTCCATGTCCCTGACCAAGTCACCTGACTGGTTATGGCAACTCGCCTTAGCCTCAGTCTCCCTCAGAGTCCTACTCGAGTCGTGGTCAGCCCCCAATAAAGCTCGACGTCTCTCCTCCAAGATAACCTGAGTCGCTCCCATCTCCCTCTCGTACTACCCAAGTAGACAGTGGTCAAGATGGTGCTCTTCCCGCTCCCGAAGATAGCCCTGGGTGGGAAAGCAAAGCATGTGTCCAAGCCCTTGAGAAGAAAGAGAAGCCGGTTTGGATCCCTCATGTCCGATGACACCACCTCCATGGTCCGGATGTCCTCCCAATCCACTCAATGGCTCCCGTAAAGCCCCAAACCGCCCGGATACCAAGCAGGGTATATAAAAGGATGACCAAAGAATCCTGGAACCCTCACAACATAAGACTCCCGAAATATCCTCCTGGTCCGCAACCTCCAATGTGGTATCCACCAACGGATGTCCGAAGTGGATAGCCTAGCCATCATCGCCTCCCAGCCTACCCTGTTCCTCGCCGCCTAGGCGCACCTCTCCGAGAAATCACCCAAGGGCACCGAGTCGGCAAAGCCCCGTGCAAAGCCCCGAGCCTCTCCTGCAGCCCACAAAGTCAACATAGCCGGACTCCCGACCTCATAAAATGGTCTCCCGAGCCATCCTGTCGATCCCATGAAAGGTCGCTCCCAAAACCAGCGGGACAATATCCTTCCCAGCCCTGCAGCCTCTCGACCATGTCCAGAGACCACTATGACAGATCCCCACGGACTCAAGCAGTGAACAAAACAGAGAACATGCAGAGAATGAAAGCATCCATAGCCACCGTGGTCGCAGCCTATATCCGGAGACCCAAACCCGCCCGGGATATCGAAAGGTCAATCCTATCCGGGCTACCATCATCCTCTCGGCCTCTCCCAAAGGAATCTGCAGAAAAGATGCAAGCTTTACCGCCACCGGCACGTCTCCGATCAGCGGAATAGATATAGCCTCGGCCTGGGACCCCCAATCAAAGCTCTGAAGTCTTCGTGCGTTGGGACAATTTCGTTGTAAGAGAAGCAAGAAACATGTCTCCGGACGTCCCAGAACTTTGCTGCGGCTCTCAACAGGTCCCAATCGGGCGGGAGATCCCTCAAATGCCATAAAGACTTGATCTTGAAAGAAGAATCAAGCAGTCCCTTGTGATTTTGGAAGTTATGTCTCGCCCAAGATTGAAGCCCGGATAGAAACTGGTCTCGCTTCCCTTTGCAATCCGACGGGCTTCTCCATCGCAAAGTGTTCAAAGATGGTGCTTTTAGGTCCAAAATATGCTCGGGAACAATTGGGACAAGTCTAGAGTGAAAATGAAATGAAATGGCCAAGCCTTGCTTTTATTCGTAAAATAACCAAATTTCGAGACAGAACTGTAAGCCGCACGGCTTCATTTTCCCTCAAGGCCATGCCGCACGGCTACATTAGCCCTCTGCAGAAATAAATTCTGCAGCAACCAAAGTTGCTGCCCATGGGAGTTTTCACCCCACTTTTTCAACCAAAACCTGTACAAAAACATATTCAGAAGCCATTCAAGCATTTATATACCATTATAAATCATTTTGGCCCAGTTTCAGCCCCAAATCCAAGCAGAAAATTGCCCCAAGGCTCAGATAATATGCAAATTGAAAAAGCATAAATTAGAAGAGTAAATAAAATGTAAATACAATATTTTCGCCCCATCGGCGCCCAAATAAAGCAAAAAATAAACAAGTTGTGCATAAAAATTGTTCATTGTTTGTTTTCGTTCCAAATCTATTCTAGAGACCTCCTAGGCCTCCGATTCTTCTTCCTCCTCATCGCTACTCGGCCATAGATGCTAGCCTCCCTCATCAGTCCTCCCGGTCGCTCACATCGATAGATGGACATTATCGTGCCCCGTATTTCACCAAATGCTCCGTAATGTCGGCGTTGGGTCCCCGCCCCGAGGCATGGTACCGGGAAGAGTACTCCGAGGCCGACGAGGTAGACGTCTGTGCCCCGACGTGCCGTCTCTTGCGCCTGTGCTCCCGTGCATCCGCCGCCGCCTTCGAAGCGCAGCGCCTTCCTCGAAGAGATCGGGTACATGTCCTTCCAGCCCTATTCCCGCCCGACCACCCTATCGTAAGTGCGAGCCGGAACCCGAGAAAAGAAGAGAAAATCTCTAAAAATCTCTAAAATTGCCAAAAGCGTAAAATCTCGAAAGCCGAAAAGGGAAAGACCCTAAAAGTATACTTACAAAGTGATATCAGGCGGCAAGGTGTACCGGGGCTCCCTAGCATCGGGGACAGTATCCTCATCCTCCTCGGCACTCCATGGACCACGTAGGACACATGCGCAGGAGGGATCGGCGGGTCAAGAGGCTCATCCTCCCCATATCCCCGAGTGACCGCCGCCTTCACTAGCTTCGTGGCGTCCTCAGCGCCGCTCCACAAACACATCGTAGGGGTGTCCATGTCAAAGTACTCCTCTCGCAGCCCACGCTCGCCCGGTACCTCGCTATCTCATCCTCTCGGCCAATCCCCGGGCCGTAGCATCCGTGCCGGGAGGATCCCGAGGAGTAATGGCGTCCAATGGAGGGACATGGCCGTGCTGCCTCGAGAAACGGTCCCCCAAGTAAATGACATCACATGTCGCCCAGTGAGCCACCTCCTCTCGCCTCATCACATCAATGGCATCTCCCAAAGAAGATCTCCTGATACCGCCCCAAGGGTAGAAGTCCACTCCGTCGTGCCCATCCTCGTTGATGACCGGCCTCACCATTTTGTAGTCGAAAGTGATTCGGGTCTTCCCCGTGAATTTATCCTCGCATCTCCTCCAAATAACCATAGCAGGGAAGATGGTGACATCACTCGCCGGTTCCAAGGGAAGAACCCGATCACCTCGCAAAACCAGCCCTGCATGTTCAAAACATCAAAAGGTCATTCTCTCTCATAAAAGTCTCAAGACAGAAAAGAGAAAAGAGAAAAGAAAGGAGACTACCTCAAGGGAAAATGAGAAGCAGTCCATGGAAGCAGCCTTTGTTCCGACCGTACATGTCCAACGAGAAGTACAACTTCGCCAATCCGGCCTCTCCCCAAGAGACCATCCCTATCCCATCCACATCCTCCAAGGAGTCGAGGAGGCAAGTCATGCGGCGTCCCGTAATTAGCAAAGATAGTGACTCGATAGCATCAACCATATGAATGCTCTAGCCAATGGCAAGGGCCACATCATTAGCAAAGAAAGTTCTCGCATGCAAGTCCGAATCGCCACCTCGACGTTCCGCGTCTCCATCCCCACCCTCGGGAATCAGCTCAAACCCTACCAAAGCCTCGAAACTCCTCAGTAATATGGTCTCTCCAAGTCACGGGCCTCCCAGTGAACCGTAGGCCGCAATAGCCGTGAAATCGGCAGAGTCACTGTCGGCTCTCCCCGGCTCGGGTGGAAGCTATGGGTGCTATCCCACCGTAACTCGTAAAGGGCCCGGACCAAGCCCTTGCTCTTAGAGGTGATATGGACACCCCCGCCGACGGCCTCTACAAATGCATCCAAAGCTGGTAGCCCTCACCAAATTCTTGGGGTTCACCCCATTCTTCTCAAAATCCGGCATCCTCTGCCAAAGCTTAACCGCTATCTCCGATGGTCCTCTAGACTTGTTCTCCTGTAGACAAGCACAAAAAAGAAGTGTCAGTCCTTCATCACTTTCAAAAGCATGCATATATTCACAAAAATGCACATATTTTCAAAAGAAAAGCATCCACAAAAGTTTTTCTAGCATTATTTGCATCAAAAAAGCGCCTTTCATCACTTGAAATGCGTCATTGCTTTCCTAAGGCACAAAATCATAATTTTCACAATTCTTTGCACATAAGCATTATTCTTTCAGAAATGGCATGCATGAATCATTTTCATCTTCCAAAATCATGTTTTCTCATTGAAAATCAGAATTTTGACCTAGTTCTAGCACAAGGCAAGAACTCCGTCTCATATTTTGAAAATTCTCATTCTTACTTCATTTTGCGAGAAAAAAAGTGGGTCATTCTCATAATTTTTGTCAAACAAATTGCACATTGCATATTCTTAGCCTCATAGGTTGTTCATGCATCTCAAAATCATTCAAAAAATCATTTAAAAATCCTAAAATTCGGGTCAAGCCCTAAATCATTCAAAATTCAAGCAAAATCATCGGATTTGAGCAAAATGAGAATGCTTACCCCAACCGATCGCGGGTTCGTTGATTTATGCTCCCTTCTCCCCGGGTAGAGCTCCGATGGAGGCGTAAGGAAGTCATACTTCCTCTCCGTCCGAACGAGCTCCTTTCTCCTCCTTCTCGCAGCCGCGGAGATGTTCCTTCTTGCTTGCCTCGGTATGGGATTGCCCTCCGGATCCATTCCAATCGATAGAAGCAAAGGGAATTGAAGAATTTTGAAGAAATTCTCTCCTTTCTCTCTCTCTTCCTCGGCAGTTCTTGGGCGGCAATAATGCCCAATGCCCGTTCAAACCTGTTTTAAATAATCTGGAAAAAACAGGTCTCTAGCCGTACGGCTCCTTTTTCTCCATCTCATGCGGGCGGCTTCATTCGCTCGAGCGTAAATTACAATCCTGCCCCTGGACCTTCCACTTGGGCATGCAATTTCCGTTATCTTTTAACCAAGATAACATCTTTTTCAGAAAATATCCCTTATCTCTTTAGCAATCAAGCTTTATTCCCAGTCGCCTCCGTTAATTCCGTTATAACGGGATAATGCTAGGTGACAACCTCCGAATTGTCAAAACTCTAAACTGAGCCTACCTCTATCCCGAATAGTGACGTACGCTCAAGTTTCTTTCAACTTAAGCTACCTCTATCCAGAATAGTGACGTATGCTAAGTTTCTATCAACTTAAGCTACCTCTATCCAGAATAGTGACGTATGCTAAGTTTCTATCAACTTAAGCTACCTCTATCCAGAATAGTGACGTATGCTAAGTTTCTATCAACTTAAGCTACCTCTATCCAGAATAGTGACGTACGCTTAAGTTTCTCTCAACTTAAGCTACCTCTATCCAGAATAGCGACGTATACTAAGTTTCTATCAACTTAAGCTACCTCTATCCAGAATAGTGACGTACGCTCAAGTTTCTCTCAACTTAAGCTACCTCTATCCCGAATAGTGACGTATGCTTAAATCATTCAAACTTTGGCAACCCATATCTCTGATTCGAAAGAGATTGAGACGTATGCTCAAGTTCACCAAACTTTAGCTACCTCTATCCACTCGATAGTGACGTAAGCTCTAGTTTCAATCAGGTGACAGCCTCCATTAATTGTCAAAATCTCAAGAATCCTAGACATCGTTCCTAACTATCTAGTGATGCTTAAACTACGATCAAGGCTTGATTCCTCCGGGATACGTAGGTAGCCTTTTATAAAAGGTCCAGCCATTCGACCACTTTGGTCACCCTGTTTCTTTGTCACTCCTCAGTGATAAAGCAGCCCCTCATAGAAGTTCAGATATCCGACCACCTTGGTCACTTCTAGCATATCCCCAGTAGGATCAATTGCTTGACCTCCTAGGTCATTTTCTCTTCTTTTTCCCCAGCAAGAGACCAGTTTCTCTTCTTCCTCCCCCAGCGGATCCTAATTCCGAACTACGGCCTGGCTTGATTCCTCCGGGATACGTAGGTAGCCTTCCAAAAGGTTCAGCCACTCGACCACCTTGGTCACCCAATCCGTCTCGGCATTCGCCAGATCGGATCCTTTTCTATCGACAACCCCACTCGCCTTGCAAGTGACGTTGCCGAGGGGCTTCTGTAAGTACCCAAATCTGGCTCATGCCTTCCGGTTAAATTTCCCGGCAATTTCGGTAAGTTTCCCGGTAATTCCCCGGACCTTCCTAGTGTTCCGGAAATGTCCTGGAGCAGTCCCAAATTAAAATTAGGGCTGAAGGAAGCCTTCCTAATTAAGAAAACACGTTTTTCTTAATTAGGGAGAAGGTTCTAGAATAATGCCACCTTGCATGGTTCTAGAATGCTGAGTCACAATGGATAAGCCCGCACGGCTGCATTAGCTCAAGGTCTCTGGCCGCACGGCTTCATTAGCCTTATCCAGACTGCCTATAAATAGAGCCCTCCTCTACCCATTTCAAAACAACAACAACAATACACACACTCCATAGTAATACAATCAGTCACTCCCAAGACGTGAAGAATATTGGTGAAGGCTCAAGAAGGTGAAGAAGAAGGCCAAGAAGCTCCCTCCCTCCTCCTTGAAGATCCAAGACCAATCTCTCCTCCTAGCTCCAACCAAAGAAGCAAAGGAAGCAATTGGTAACCTCGCACGCCCTAACCTTGCTTTTAATTGATATACTTGCTCATTGCATTCATATATCTTGTTTGGGACTTGGCATTCATAGTTAAAGATCACATCTTTGTCACCCCCTTTCCCTTTTTGCATGCATTAAGACCTCATTTGTCATAAAAATGTAGTCTTTTTTCATAAAGGTGCATCCTTTGCACCTAAAGCCCCCATTTTCAAATAAAAATGTCATTTTTATGCATCATTTGCATATAAAAACTCAATCTTTTCAATAAAAATGCATCCTTTGCATTCAAAACCCCTTGTTCAAGCATCATTTGCTTTAAAGATCATGTCTTTACCATAAACTAGCATCATATGCTTTTTAAAATGCAATCTTTATGCATCATTTGCATAATGAATGCCAATTTTTTCAACAAAAATGCATCATTTGCATAAAAATCAAATCTTTATGCATCATTTGCAATAAAGATTATTTCTTTAAACTAAGTGCATCATTTGCAACCCAAAAATGTCATCTTTTCATTAAAGTGTCATTTTTTTATCATGCATTTCCCCTATCCCCCAACCTAGGAACGGACCGGTGTAAAAGATCCTATCTTTACATCGTTCCTTCCATTAAAGGTTCACGATTTCTTTAGAAAGGGACACCTTGAACCCTATATCTCCGATTATCGCTTAAGAAAGAGTATGAAGCCTCAATACGAGCTCGACCGTCTTAAAGCGTAGGATTGATGGGCTAAGGACCCTCCTTTTCTAAAGAACCTCATCTTTGACCAAAAGAGAGTCATTCTCTCGATCACGCAAGTTCCGAGGGTCCCGAGGTTTAAAATGCGATGATCACAAGTCATAAGATGAGGACGGGATCATAATCCCAAATACATAAAATTCCAAGGAATCCCGAGCGACAACCAACAAATGGTTTGTACGTCCGGAAGACAACTTGGGACATTCCCCCCCCCCTTTATTTTCAAACACATGCACACAAGAAAGCACGCAAGCAAACACATGGCGTGGCGACTCTGTTTTTCAAATAACTCGGATGTCTTCAAACTCGCGTGAATCCAACACAAAATTTGGGCACCACATTCACACCTGGTACAATCAAATTTACCAGTACCTCCAAAGCGGAGAAGCTTCCTTCACAAATGAAGATGGAAAATACAAAGAAGGGATCAAAGCCAAAAACATGATGGCATTAAAACGCCTGGCATCCCATTTCGTCATTCTGGGGGGTATGTTGTACAAGAAGCGCCACCAAGGGCCACTCCTTCGGTGTGTAAACAAAGAAAAAGCCAGCGAGCTAATGAACGAAGTTCACAACGGAACCTGCGGTCCGCACATGAACGCCCGAGCATTGACACAGATCATTCTCCGTATGGGATACTATTGGATATCAATGGAAACAGACTGCATCCAGTTCGTCCGAAGCTGCGACAAATGTCAACGGTTTTCCAACCTCAATCACATCCCTCCTCACGAACTCTACTGCATGACTACGCCATGGCCTTTCGCCACATGGGGAATCGACGTCATCGGCAAGATCACTCCTCCAGGGAGCAATGGTCACGAGTTCATTTTAGTCGCAGTCGACTACTTCACCAAATGGGTAGAAGCCAGATCGTACAAGGTACTGAATTCTAGGAAGGTGGCCGGGTTCATCCGAGAGAACATCATGTGCCGATACGGAGTGCCCAATGAGATCATCTCCGACAATGGGACTCATTTCGAAGGAAATTGTGACCAACTACTGACCGAATTCAGAGTCACACGTCACAAGTCTTCTCCTTACAGACCACAAACCAATGGTGCAGTAGAGGCAGCCAACAAGACTCTCGCCATGATAATCAGAAAGATGACCACCAGAGGTCGGGACTGGCCCGAAAAGCTACATCTAGCCCTCTGGGATACCGAACATCGCCGAACCGCCACAGGGGAGACTCCGTTCGCACTTACCTACGGAATGGAAGCAATGTTACCCGTGGAATTGGAAATTCCATCCCTCCGAGTCCTCTTGGAAAACGGGGTCAATGAAGTCGAATGGCTACAGAGCCGTCACGACGAACTTGCTCTACTCGAAGAGCGCAGATTGAAAGCCATGGAACACACTCGAGCCTACCAGAGCAGAATGGCACGAGCATTCGACAAGAAAGTCAAGATCCGAGACATCAGAGAAGGCGACTTGGTGCTAAAGGAAAAGCCTCCTACGCAGACCAATCCCCTCGGAAAGTGGGAGCCTACCTGGATAGGACCGTTCGTGGTACAAAGAATCTTCTCCGGAGGAGCCATGAAGCTAGCAGACTTGGACGGAAACCCTTTCGTTAACCCCGTGAACGGAAGCAAGCTCCGCAGATACTTCGTTTGAGGAAGAGCACGAGTCAACTCACCTTCCCCATACACCGTCCCCCTCAGTAAATTAAAGTGCTAAAAGAGTAATACCCAACTGGATACATTCCCGCTAATGATCCAGGTAAAAAACAGGGTCGCACTTCTTTTGTCTTGGTTTTTTCTCAAATTCACCTAAAGTGTCGAACTACGGTGACCTGAGCCCCTTAGTCCAGTTGTAAAAGGGGAACGTAGGCAGCCATCTTTGGTTCGGTCTAAAAAACAAAAAAAAAATACAATAAGCATCAATTGCTTGTGTTTCGAAAACTCTTTTCATTTAACCTACAAATTCATAACGGTTAAAACATTCTTTGATGAGTTCAAGCACGGTCAACTCTTGACTCGCTACACGCTAGCAAAACTACAATAAAACATTAATCAATTAATGTGTCTGCAATGACAGTGGATGGATACTCTGGACAGCAAGGTCAACCTAGTTTCCCGTACTAGGTCCTTCATCCTTCTTCCCTTTCCCTTTTCCCCGGCGAGTGTTCTTCACCTTCGCAGGAAATATTCCGGTAGGCCTTCTACCTGGCTCAGGGACTCTTCCTGACGCCTCCGTCAATCCTGTGGCTGTCAATACAGTCCTTTCTCTAGCTCTGTCTCGAGCCGCCTCGCTTCGAGCCATCATCGCAGTGCTTTGATTGGCCTCCCGATCAGCACTTGCCACATAATCGGCCATGGCATCGCCAGTACGATTCCCAGGGTTAGCCCTCGCCTCTGTCCTCCTCAATGTCGAACTGTCCAGGTGATCAGCACCCAACAGCTCACTCCGTCTCCACAAGATAGCCATCTGTGTCTCCCCCATACACTCTTCGTACCAGTCCAGATACTGCGTCGACAGAACAGTGCCCTCTCTCCGGTGAAAGAGAACCCTGGCAGGAAAGGACGTGTATTGCCACCACCGGGTGACCAGCAACAGCGTCGAAGGATCCTCCATCCGCAGAGATCCCACCTCAAAGGTAGCAGCATAACTCAGATCAGTCAGTGGCATCTGCTCCAGCCGCATCGCCGCAGAACCAATGATGGAATATAGAATGACGTCCCGAGACAGCCCCGCACTTCGACGATCAACAGACCCTCCCGAGCGGTCCTACAAGTCTGTAACTTCCAATGGGGAACCCACCATCGCAAGTGATGCGTGCAAAGTCTGGCCATCCAGAGCTCCAGCCTCACCTGATTACCCCTATCACCAGAGGACGTCGCGAGAAAGACCAAGCGTCACAGGACATTGGCACCTCAGGCATCATCCTGCAGCCTCTCCCTCAACCACATGGTCGCATAGCGGGACTCCCTCCCCACATGTATCGGCTACGGCCGCCATCCGGCCTATGCCCAGGAACGTCTCACCCAAGACCAATGGCACGATGTCTCCTCCACTCCGGCACTGCCTCACCAGGTCCAGTACACTGTGATGGCACACACCCAGAGACGTGAATGTGAACAGAGTAGCAATCACACACAGAGCAAACGTGTCCCACGCAAAGACGCTCCCCTCAGCTCCGGCAAATCTTTCGGGCAGCCCCGAAATGTCAACATAATCGGTATCCTGTATCAGCATCCCGTATGCTTCTCCAGCCGAGATACCCAACAAAGACACTAGCTTCTCAACGATGGCCATGCCACCAGCATACGAAAGAACTAGCTGTTCCGTCTCAGGTCCTCCCAGAATGGCCCGGAAATCTTCAAACGTAGGAGTGACTTCGTTGTACGAAAAGCTGTACACATTCCTCCTTACGTCCCAGAACCGAGACGCGGCTCTCAAAAGATCCCAATCTGGCATGAGCTCCTTCAAAGCCCAAACAGATTTAATCCCGTAACAGCCTTCGAAAAACCTTTTGTTCTGCCTCGTGTGGTTCCGTACCCACGACTGAAAGTTGTCCAAATATCGCTCTTGCATCCGAGACGATAACTTGGGAAAAGGAGCCATGTCAGAAGGTGAAGAAAACCTTAAGAAATGGAAAAGAACTCAGCCAGAATGAGCAAAAGCAATGCGCAGTTCTTACAAATTGCAAAGCTGAAACTGCAATTTAAAGAATCTGGAAATTCATTTCAAGTCCTACGATTCTCTGCAGCTTGACTTGGTCAACTCGCAGCTACTGCTTAAAAGTTGGAAACATTTCCAAACCATGCCCTGTTCACTCTTATGAAATTTGCGTGCCTGCCTCGATTTCATTCAACAAATGACAATATCCCTTCCGCCCCTGCTCGTGTAACAAGCAAATAATTAAAAATTAGTGCATACATGCTTAATTTTTGACTGTTCAATTTTTAATGCATTTCTCCTTTTTATTTATTTTTGATTAACCTATTTGCTTATTTGCCGAAAATAACTGAAGGTGATCACAGAATAAATATGCGAAGTACAGGTTCCGCCCCACGGGCGCCTTTTGCAAATACATTTCAAATCAAAATTTGTTCCTGACAAATACATGCATTTTGTCTAAACAAAATAATAAAGGAAGAAAGCAGTAAAAAGGGGACTACTCGGAGTCCTGCTCGTCATCCGTACACTCGACGTACTGCTCCGCCGCTGCCGGATCTGTCGCAAACAGGAACTCGCCGAACTCCTCCAGCCGGGAATAGGCAAAGGGCCTCCTCGGAGTACGCGAACTCGAGGACTCCCCTCTCTCGCCCGAGTGCGCAGAAGAAGGAGCTCCAAATCCAGCCGTTCCGCCCGCGAACTGGCCAAACCCCGTGTGAAGTCCTCCCCACCCGGTGGGAGCAGGCGACCCCCTCGGCCTAGACGGCCCCCGATCGCGGACGTCCACGCTCCTCCGGGAACTGCACCGCATAAACTCCACGAGCCTCCTGGCGTATGCGGACCACCCGTCCACCAGCCTCATGGCCTCATTGTACGTACGGCCAGATACCTGCGAACCAGGAAAATCATCGAAAGCGAACAGAAAAGTACAGATGCATCATGTGCAGAATGCTACTATCAAACACAGAAAATCAGAAAAGATGCTCACCGCAGCCTTGGGGTCCGCCACGTATCGTGGTCTCGGCTCCGCCGGAGCGGGATCACAAGTCGCCCGCGCGAACCGCCCAGCCCTCGTACGCTAGCCTAGCTCGCGGGACAGGAAAATGTCGAGGACCTCCAGGGGACCTCGCCCTCCCTATCCGCACCTGTGGGCTCCTCAGCCTCATCCTCAAGAAGACATCATAAGCGGCCCCCGCTATGATGTACTCGGTGAAGTACACACCCTGAAGGTATCCCTCCAGCTCATCCATCGGCATCTCCCGGGGATGCTGCATGTACAGAGGAGGATCCACCGGCACCAAAGGAAGGGACCCCGGCCTATGCTGACGAGTCACCCTCTCCCCCAGATACATGGCGTCGCAGTGAAGTCCCACCAGGAGCTTCCGCCGCCGTGTAGTCTCGCTGGAAATCTGCACCGCGACATGATCAAACCTGCTCCACCAGGTCAGCTGGATCCTCTCGGAGAACTCCAGGTTCAGCGCCAGAGATATCTCCTCGTACGACACTCGAGTGCCAACCCTCGAAGAGACCGCCCTCTTCGCCTTCTTCTACCAAACCAGCAAGGCAGGGAACAGGGGGACGGTACGGCTCCTTGACGTCCCAAGCTCGCGGATGAACACCTCGTAGCACCAGACTCCGCCAAGAGAATGGAAAGTTATGTCGCCTACAAAGCGTATACATACGAGTACATAAAAGAGGCAAGAAAGAGAAAAAGCACGTAAACTTACATCCAAGACGTGAAGCGCCTAAATGTGTGCTCCTCTCCCCGCGAGAACCCGTCCAAAGAGTGGTAGAGCTCGGCCGCCCAGCCTCCCCCACGCAAACCCCTAACGGCATCCAGACCGTCGCCGACCCGAGCAGAGGGAAGTGACAAGACGTGTCGGAAGTCGGGAACAAAGTCAGCGCGCGACAAAAGAAACCAAAGGAACCTCGAGCTGACGCTCCGCGGTCATCCTCAAGGATCCGGCCTGTAATCGGCAACGCCCGCCCTCAAGTGACGCTCCATCGGCCTGTACCGAATACCTAAGCCCCTGGCATCGGTAATATCGAAACCCAGCAGCTCCGAAAACTGCTCGGGAGTGTAACCATCCACCCACACTAGCGCGTTGCCCCAGGTCGGCAACCCAGTGATAGCAGCAAAATCAGTGGGAGTCACAGTCGCCTCCCCCCATCTGAAATGGAAAGTGTGGGTCGTATCCCACCAGTACTCGCTCAGCGCGACATACATGGACCTGCCTCTCGGCGTATCAGCTGTCGCAGCTACAGCACTAATAAACCCAGCCAGCCCGGAGTCAATCACCAGCTGTCGTGGACTCCTCTCTCCCTCTCGGGCCACGTCCGGGATAAGGCCCCACAATACCTGCACTGCCTCAAAGGCACCCCGACTCTTCTGGTTGTGGGTATCAACCATCCCTGTCCCCTGCAGACAAACAAGACAGAAGCAACGTCAACAGAAATGCACCAACGCATGTCAAAAGGATGCAATGCAGATACGGTTCTCATTCATTTCCTACGTATATTCAAAATCTTTCGAAAACTCCGTCGAATCCGGAACTTTCAAAATCATTTCGAAAACTCCGTCGAATCCGGAACTTTCAAAATCTTTCGAAAACTCCGTCGAATCCGGAACTTTCAAATTCTTTCGAATTTTTCGAAAATTTCGCTCCGTCCCGAATTAAAGCTACTTTAATTTTGGAAAATGCATTTAGACATGAAATTTTGCAACCAAAATTTTTATGTCATCTACCCATGATGTCAATTGAACTACGTCCTAGTCAATTTCGACAATGATTCATAGCAAAGTCAAAAGCCCCAAATCGGGCACCAAAATCCCTAAGTAAATCCCTAACAAATTTCTAACATTTAAAGAATGCATATTCTTAAAATTAATGGAATTTGTAGGGAACTTACTTGTCTTTCGATCCCTCCCTTGGAGTTGTGGCGGTCCCTCGCCGGATAAAACTCCGCCGGATTCAATGGAAGAGTGGTGGTTCGAATGGTCCGAACCAATCGAGTTCTTTCGTTGTCGGTCCTTCCATGGCGAGCCATTGGTCCTCCTTCACCCTCCATAGCGATTTTCCTTCACAAATACGAGCAAACCTTGCAATTTGGGTTGGATTTCTCTCTCTTTTCTCTCCTCTCTCGCCGGCAACAATGGAAGAAAATGGCCATTTTCTTCCCCAGCCTCGGCATTTAAAAGGTTTCTGGAAAAACAGTAAAAGTCCGACCGGACTCTTACTGCACCAGAATAATTTTTGCCCCTTTTGCCCCTCAGCTTTTGGCAATTCCAATTTTACCACTTTTGGCCCCCGAAAGTGTAAAATTTCCCGCTAGACATTTCTAACGCCCTATCCCCCGAGGATAATTCTCGCTTAGTTTTCACTAACGCCTCGTCTCCGCACGTTAAATTCCCAGCTTAGTTTTCACTAACGCCGTCTTCGTACGTTAAATTCTCAGCTTAGTTTTCACTAACGCTCGTCTCCGCACGTTAAATTCCCGATTAGTTTTCACTAACGCTCGTCTTCGCACGTTAAATTCCCAGCTAGTTTTCACTAACGCTCGTCTCCGCACGTTAAATTCCCAGCTAGTTCTCACTAACGCTCGTCTCCGCACGTTAAATTCTCGCTTAGTTTTCACTAATGCTCGTCTCCGCACGTTAAATTCCCAGCTAGTTTTCACTAACGCCGTCTCCCACGTTAAATTCCCGCTAGTTTTCACTAACGCTCGTCTCCAGACGTTAAATTCCCAGTTAGTTTTCACTAACGCTCGTCTCCAGACGTTAAATTCCCAGTTAGCTTTCACTAACGCTCGTCTCCAGACGTTAAATTCAGTCCAGTTGACGTTTGACATTCAAACGTTCAACCATGTCTCCGGACATTTCAGTTACGATTCCGTCTCCCGACGTTAAAATTTAAACGGTCCGATTCCAATTCTCATTCGCGACCTTTCACGGTCCGATTCCAATTCTCGTTCTCGACCTTTCACGGTCCGGTTTCAAAACCTTAATCGCGACCTTTCACGGTCCAATTTCAACTCCTATTCGCGACCTTTCACGGTCCGATTTCAAAACCTTAATCGCGACCTTTCACGGTCCGATTTCCAACAGTTGATCCCGACCTTCGCGGTCCGACCTCCACTCTCTTATCGAGACCTTCGCTAGTCATCTCCGGCAACAGCAATAAGCCCGAACCCCAAGGTACGAACGCCTTGCAAATGGTCATCTCTCCGGCAACAGCAATAAGCCCGAACCCCAAGGTACGAACGCCTTGCAAACAATCATCTCCGGCAACAGCAATAAGCCCGAACCCCAAGGTACGAACGCCTTGCAAATAGTCATCTCCGGCAACAGCAATAAGCCCGAACCCCAAGGTACGAACGCCTTGCAAACAGTCATCTCCGGCAACAGCAATAAGCCCGAACCCCAAGGTACGAACGCCTTGCAAACAATCATCACCGGCAACAGCAATAAGCCCGAACCCCAAGGCACGAACGCCTTGCAACAATCCCTATTCGGCCATCCTCGTAAGCCCGAACACCTTTTCACTTCAGCAAGTGAACATTCATCTCCCCGGCCGCCAGTCGTAAGCCCGACCGTTCCACTTCGGGCAAATGCAATAAGCCCGCACAACAATCCCTCTTCGGCCATCCAGGTAGGCCCGAACGCTCATCCCTGCCAGGATAAAACCGGCAACAAAGAATAAGCCCAAGACTCCAAGGCACGAAAGCCCTCGTCAACATCGCAACTCCGGTTTGAGGCGCCACACGCCTCGAAGGTTTCGAAGTCCTGTGTTCGACGCCTCCTAACAGCTTCCATTCGTGCACAGTACCTCGCGAATGGTCTCATCCAGTGTTTAGACGCCTCCTAACAAGCCTCGCTCAGGTCAAGGTCCCCATGCGCGGCCCTTGCCCCTTTTCGAACTACGATCGGCGTGATTCCCGCTCAGGATACGTAGGAATCCTTTTCGCTATGGTCCACCACCGACCGCCTGTGTCTCTTTCAAAGTAAGGCATCCCGATTTGGATCCTTATCTTTTTCAACGACCCCACCTCCTTCGGAGGAGACGTCGCCGAGGGGCTAACTGTAAGTACCCAAATCCGGATCGTCCAAATCCGTCGAAAGTTAACCGAAATCCGTTAACCGGCCCGCTCCAGTTAACCGGAACTCGTTAAACTCCCTGATTTGTGCCAACGAGACGTCCGGATCGCCCGTGCATCCCGACGTCGAACCGTACTTAGCACGTGACATCTCACGTAAAAGTATGGCTTTCCCCGAAAACGCATTTTCCGGCACTTTCCGGGCGTTTCTGACATTTCCTGATCGTTATTTTAAAAAAGGACAAAACCGGACCGGGAACGAACTCCCACACTTACTGTGAGTCACAGGACACGTGTCCCGCATGCCACCTCCCTCTAGTCACTCGTCAATCACAAATTAAGGCCAAAAGACCAAAATACCCCGGTTTGCAAGCCAAGTCCGGCCGGACTCACTTTGTGCAATTTTCTGAAATTGCCAGCAAGTCCCCAGATTTCCAAAATTCCCAAAACCCCGAATTCACCCAAGTCCCACGACTCCTACTGCAATTTTCACCCTATAAATAGAAGTTGCTGTCAAAGGCAAGAAAGGAGGATTTTGATACCAAAAATCACATACCCCACGGTCCAAACTGGTTTCCACCCCTCCCGAGCTCCCGTTTTGCCTCGATTCGCGTGAAACCTTCGTATTTCGATCAAATACGCACCCTACGACTTCGAAACAACCTTTCGAATAACTTTCCGTGTCCCGTACACACCTTCCGAGCCAAAGGAGTCGACCCTAGCCATAGGTATAACTCCCTCTCTCTGAATCTTCCGTTCCGTCTCGGTTTACGCGCCAGTCGCTATAACCGTTTCGAACGTCGTTATCAAAATGTAGACGCCTCCGTCTAACGGGGTCCGATACGTTTTAGCCCCTCGATCCTCTTCTCTTTCCGTAAGAGAAGTAATCACGGGTTAAAACGGCGTTCCGATCCCGTTCCGTTTACTTTCACGTCATTTACAATTCCGAGCCGTTTGGCCTCGTTGATCGTCATTTACAATTCCGAGCCGTTTGGCCTCGTTGATCGTCATTTACACTTCCGAGCCGTTTGGCCTCGTTGATCGTCATTTACAATTCCGGATCGTTTGATTCCGTTGACACCGCTTTAAATACTGTCATTTACAAGTCTGATCCGTTTGGATTGTGATAGTATTTACTTTTCAAAAGTCCGAGTCGCAACCCGATTCGTTGATCGCATATCATTTAATACGCATTTTTCCCGTAAAAATCGTTAACAATGTAATGCCCGGTTCAAAATCGGAGTTCGTCCGTCGAACTCTCTTTCAAAACGCGCGAAATGACGTTCGGCCTCCGAACGCTCATCTTCAAACTCCAAGCCGCCCTTTGACACTTAAAATCATTTAATACGCATTTTTCCCGTAAAAATCGTTAACAATGACTCGCCCGGTTCAAAGTCGACGTTTGCCACGCAAACGCTCATTTCAACTCAAAGTCGACGTTTGCCACGCAAACGCTCATTTCAAACTCAAAACCGACGTTTGTCATTCAAACGCTCGTCTTTTCAAACAAAGTCACCTAATTAACGTTTGTCACTCAAACCAAGATTAAGCTTGTCATTCAAGCCCCCATTTCAAAACACACACACACACACACACACACGATTTCGAGAAAGGTAGAAAGACTCGTCATGCAAGGCGTTTCGGGCGATCTCGTAATACTCTACCCGAAACGTAACCTGACCTCCGAACCTAACAATCTCTGGTACAAAAGCTTTTTACTCGTTTTTGCTGCCAATAAAAATGATCCCCGTTTTCAAAAGCATTTTCCTAAGTTTTTGCTATCAATAAAAACGACACCATTTTCAAAAGCCGTTTCTCAACGTTTGAGCTCAGAATACAAAAACCGCGTGGCGACTCCTCATTCTGCTCCTTCCCGTGAAGCGAGGTCTCAGACACCAACCCCCCGCGAAAGACAACCGCCTTTTCCGCCGCCCCCGCGCGCGAAAAAGATCGGGTAATTTCAGTCACCCAACGTCTGACTCTGCGGTCGTCACCCAAGAATATGAATTTTAACTCTGTGGGAGTTACCCGGAAAAAAATAGAAATTTGACTCTGTGGGAGTCACCCCGAAAAAATAGAAATTTGACTCTGTGGGAGTCACCCCGAAAAAAAAAATAGAAATTTGACTCTGTGGGAGTCACCCCGAAAAAATAGAAATTTGACTATGTGGGAGTCACCCCGAAAAAAATAGAAATTTGACTCTGTGGGAGTCACCCCGAAAAAAATAGAAATTTGACTCTGTGGGAGTCACCCCGAAAAAATAGAAATTTGACTCTGTGGGAGTCACCCGAAAAAATAGAAATTTGACTCTGTGGGAGTCACCCCGAAAAAATAGAAATTTGACTCTGTGGGAGTCACCCCGAAAAAAATAGAAATTTGAATTATAAATGATAAAACAAAAAAATATAAAAAATAAAAGGAGTAAGAGATTTTTTTGAAAAAGCGGGGGGGTATTAAATATCTAGTCAACCGCTTGGACCGAGGAGACGCGTGTCGAGGTAGGGAAGAGAAAGGGTCGATCGGCCCTTCCTCCTGATTGGCCAAGGACACTTTGACGAGGATCCGCCTGCTGAGATGAGATCTGGACCGTTCGCTCGATCAGAAGAAGCACAAAATCAAGGGCCGATCGGCCCTTCTTCTTATTGGCCAGTTTCTCGGCCGATCGGCCTTTAAATCTGCTGGTCTCCTTCTTCTTTTTACGCCTCTTCTTCTCCGTCGAGTTTCTGAAGCTTTCTTGCCTGAAGATTATTCCGAGTGTTTTCGTTTGTTTTGTGCCGATTTCGTGAAGATCTTGCCATGGATAATCCTCCAGATTGGGTCAACGATGTGATTTCCATGATGGGTCGCCCAGATCATCAACCTTTGGGCTCGTATTCCGGCGACATTGGTATGGGTGATGCTTTCTTTGGCTATGGTGGAGGAGTTGGTGCTAGTGGCCATGGTGCCGGGGCGGCCACGGCTACGTAGTTTTAGGGGTGGTTATGGCAATATGGGTGGTGGTTTTAATGGTGGTTATGGAGGTTATGGTGGCGGTGATGAAGGCAGCCATGGCGGCGGTGGCAGCGGCAGTCATGGCGGCAGTGGTGGCGGGCATGGCGGCAATGGTGGCGGACACGGCGGTCATGGTGGCGGCAATGGCGGCGGCGATGATGATGAAGAGGAAGGTGATCCCGACGCCGGGGAGAGTGATAGGAGTGACGCCGGCGGGGACGTTGAGGCTAGGAGGCGGCGGGCTTTGCGCAATTATTGACCCTCGAGGCCGCATTTTCTCGTTGTACAACCGGGCCCGACTTTTATCCGGGCTTGGCTTTTCATGGGTCCACCGGTCTTCGCTCCCGCGTCGGGATGAAGGTACAGAAATTTCTTATTTAACAATAGAATAATTCATGCGTGTACAAAGTGTTTATTATTTAAATGCGAGTAATGACACGTACACTGCCGTGTTTACTGCAGGGAAGAAGATGAAGGGACGCAGCCTCCTTAAGGCGGTCGGAGAGTTGTGGGCGGCCTTGCCGGCGGTGAGGGTAGTCCTCGGGAGCGAGTACAGAGCTTGGGGTTGGCCCCCTTTTTGACATGGTCCTCGCAGATGGGCCGCACTGTGAAGTGCACTGCGGTGGTGAAGGCGTGTCGGGAGTTTTGGTGGGACACGACACATACCTTCCATTCGAGTTGGGGTGAGGCCACAATCACTCCTACGTATTTCGCCGTTCTTATCGGCTTGAGGTTCACGACATAGCACCGCCTTTCGATGATACTCTTCATGCCGATTCGGCTCGCCAGTCCAGCTTGTTTGGTGCTAGCCTGGGCTCGAGTAGGAATTTTGGTGTTGATGCGGGGAAGTTGTACAGCCGGTTGTGGCCGCTATTGATCGCATGTGGCTGGCCAATGCACGGGCTTGACGCACTTGTCGTGGGATTCCTTTGGTACGGATTCTCGCATCGCTCTTCCCCAACTCGGGCCCAGTGTGCCGATTCTCTTTGTTGGGTGCCTTGACCGATTTGAGTTTAGTGCGAGATATCTCTTGGGAGAGGCCGGCTTGGCCGAGCCGTATCGGGCCCTTGATACCGTCTCGAGGTCCAATACCTCTTCTTTTGATGCTTTTCGCTTTCTTACGGAGGTATGCCAACTTTTGTCATTTTCATTGTCCTTTTACCCGTTACTTGTCTTTCGTCTTTATAAATATCTCGCATTCCGTGTCTTTTGCAGTGCATGGGTCTATGAGATCTTCGGCGTCGCGCCGTTCACTTTGCGGGACCGCACTCGGGATGTGCCCGTCTTGCGCTACCGGAGGAAGGAGAATCGGATTGAGGGGTTCCCGAAGACGGTTCGTGAGTCCGAGCCGAGGGTCGTTCTTGATGGTCCCAAGAGGCCCGAGTTTTTGCTCTACCCATGGACTCCCGAGGCCTCGTAGGCGGTTGGTGCCGTCCGGGACGTGATCGCTTCTCGCAGTTGTTGGTGGGATTGCTTGCCGATGAGATGTATTTGGGTGAGCGGGTGGCGAGACAAAGATATGCGTGGGCTCCGCTTTATGCGCCCTAACATCCTCCCAGAACATGTGGTATCCGAACCGATTGGCGAGGAGGGCGAGTATCTACTTGGGGTCCCCGCTATCAGCTCCGGCTTGATATGGGCTATGTGGACTTTGTGGAGCTTTTTCTCGAGATCACCGCAGTGGCGAGGCTGATCGCCGAGGCCGCGAGGTCGCGCTGGTATAGGGGGCAGTGGTTTGGTTATCCCCGAGCCGATGGGTGCTGGACATCCTGAGATTGTAGATATGCCTCCATTTCCCGACCACTTCTTTGTGCATATGGCCGACGGGGAGGTGAGGGTATACTTGACACCCACAGACGCTGACGAGGTCGAGGGTGCTCAGCTTCCTCCAGGCGGTGCCGGCGGGGTATGCCTCTTACTTTTCCTTCTTATGCACTGATTATTATGTTTTAGCCATGATGTAACTCTCGCGCCTGATTTTGTAGGTTACCCGGGATTCCTATGTGCGGGCTGTGAGGCAAACCAATGTACTGAGCCGTCTGCTGAGGAGTGCAGTGCAGGCACTTTCCTGCCAATCCCGGAGGTCAGTGGATGCGGATCCAGCGCAGCGGAGACAGCGATCCCATGATGAGGGTAGTTCGACATCCAGATTTTCCCGTGGTCGTGCTTCGACTTCTCGTCGGGGTCATTAGGACTTTTTATTTTGTAGTACCTGTAGGGAAAAAGTAGGAAAGAAGCATGCAGACTCTATTTTTTTTATGCTGACTCACTGATGTAATGCAAATGCTTTTATATACAAGTTTATGGGTTAAATATGAAATTTAGCATTTTCTATTTATGAACATTTTCTATTTATGAAAATTGACGTATAAGGCAGTTACCCTATGGTTTAGAGAGGGGTTTAGGCTCGAAGCTAGGGTTTAGAGAGGTACTTGTCTCCTAGGCTTGAAGCTAGGGTTTTGAGAGGTTTTTGGTCACCTAGGCTTGAGGCTAGGGTTTAGATTTGTATTTGTCACCTAGGCTTGAGGCTAGGGTTTTAGAAAGGTATTTGTCACCTAGGCTTGAGGCTAGGTTTTTAGAGAGGTATTTGTTACCTAGGCTTGGAGCTAGGGTTTAGAAAAGTATTTGTTACCTAGGCTTGGAGCTAGGGTTTTACATTTGCGGTAAGTCTAAACAAGGCAGTTTTGAGCAGAAAGGTTATGGTTTAAGCAAGGCGAGGCTGAGTGGGTGTTTATGATAGAAGGTGGGCTTGGGTGAGTTTGATGTTCAGAGGTGAGGGGTAGGACCGAGTCATCTTGAGAGTCACAGAGAGGCGTCTTTGGTAGACTTGAAGAGTTTTAAAAATTTGTGGAGACCAAAGAGTGATTTTGTAAACAAGGTGCCAAAGAGGGTGGCATTTTGAAAGTATGTTATTTTGATAAGGAGGCCTTATGATTAATTATATTTCTAACTAACTCAAAGAGTTTGCCACATGCTGATCTTGATGACAAGGGATGCCCTTCTTGCTAGATATGACTTCGTTGGAGCCACGATTCTTGTTAGAGCCCTTGGCCTTTTCTGAAGAATCACATAGTCGACCCATTTCCGTTGAGGGGAGCCTCAATGTTTGATGAAGTGACCTTGGCGAAGCCCCGCCGATAATGCAAAGCAAACCCGAAGGGAATGGCGACGCCGGTTGATGATGCAAAGCAAACCCGAAGGGAATGGCGAAGCCCCGGTTGATGATGCAAAGCAAACCTGAAGGGAATGGCGAAGCCCCAGTTGATGATGCAAAGCAAACCTGAAGGGAATGGCGGAGCCCCGCTTGATGATGCAAAGCAAACTCCGAAGGGAATGGCGAAGCCCCGCTTGATGATGCAAAGCAAACTCCGAAGGGAATTCGGTAAAGAAAGCCTCGAGAGAACATTTAACAAAAGCCCCGGCTTGGATAGATTTAATGTATCCCTATTGCGACAGAGTCATCTTGCGGCCATGGAGGCGACCCCTCGTTTTGAACAATAGTTAATCACTACTTGGACAAGACTCGAAATGCATATGTGCAGGGGCACATTTTTTCGAAAGTGGGAATGGATCCCGAATTCGTGTATGACACTCTCGCTTTTGGGTTTGACTCTTTGGGAGAGTATAAGCATCACTAGGTGTAGAAAAGTGTATGGAAGCCCCCGCCGACGTAAAGACAAAGTGTTTGGCTCTTCCTAGATTGTAGAAAAGAAGACTTGTCGAGACATTTGAAGACTTGTTTTATTCGTAATTATGTTTTGATTGCTCGAGAATGGACCTCACCGATTGGTTTATCAAATTCCAATTATATAAGTAAACAAATAATGACTCGCTTTGATTAGAAGTTGGAAATCTGTCTTCGACTTTTGGAAGGAGAAGGATGTTCCGTTGTTGCTTGCCGCTCAAGCATTTGGTGGTAATTTTCGTGCGTGCCGCCGCATTGATCTTCTTTATGGGAAAGAATGAAAAATAGAAAAAAGACTGGAGTGGAAGAAACAAGACTGGAGTGGAAGAAACAAGACTGGAGTGGAAGAAAAATTGGGATTTGACTGATTATAGCCCCTTCTATTTTTCTGTCTTTCAATTCAAGATTCGTTGCTCCTTTGTTCTCACAAGCCGAGGGGAGTAGTCCATGGCATGCGTCTCCTTGCTTTTACCGGAGTGCCGTTGAGAGGCACAGATGCGAAGCCCCAGTGAGACTTTTGCAGACAGTGTTTGAGGAGTCGAATGGACGAATTTCAAGAATAGGACGAGTTCCCAAACTTGGAGAGGATATGTAATATGCTCACGTAGGATAACAAGTGACTCAGAATGAGAATACCGTCCGGTAGCGGTTGTAGCTGGGCTTTGGGTTGCGATCGACCATTAGGTGATGCTTAATATGGCCTCTTAAAATGAGAGGTCGGCTGGGTTTTTTGCTGAGAGGTTGGTTTGAGGGATGTGTTTGGGATCTCTAAGGTGAAGGGATTTTCTTGTTGTTGCTTCTTCAGAACCTCTAAGAGCGAGGTTAACTTTGATTTTGACAAGGTCAAGGGTGGTGATGGGATCCTCTAAAAGTGAGAGGATGGACTTTGGAATTGGTTTACGGGATTCGTCCAAGAGGGAATCTTCGTTGCTTCTTCTCGCGAGCTCGTTGTGATTTCAGCAGGTAACTTGATCACGATAGGACTTTCACTCGATGTCTCATTTTCACAACCTTTCAGCAGGTAACTTGATCACGATAGGACTTTCACTCGATGTCTCTTTTTTTTTTTTTTTTTTTGACACCCTCTTTTCGAGAAAAGCCCTTTCGGATTTGTTTGCTCACGATAGCCTCTAGCGTATGCCTTAGGATGCGTTTACTTTTTCCCTCTTGGGCTTGGAGGTGGTTCCTTCTTTCGTGAGCCGAGGGAGCCCCTTGTATGAGTTTCTTTTGCATTCCGCCTTTCTTGAGCTTTGTGAGTCAGGGGAGCCCCTAGTATGGGCTTCTTCCTTAGGGTCTCAAAATTTGTCGATCTTGAAATGAAAGGGTATTGTTTAGTGAGGATAAGGTTATGGCTTCCTATGGTGAGAGGTTTAAGCTTCAATCGCTACTGGATAGCATTCTCAAAAGAGTATTTTTAAAATAAATGCAAACTCATTTAACCGACTTATTAATGTAAGGCAAAACGTATTCAGACCATGAGAAAGATATGTGAGCATATTCAATGAAAGCTTATCGATCAAATGGAAAATCAGAGGAGACGCGAGATTTGGGGGTTGGTGAGCCCCAAGTTGATATTCATGTAGCACTTGCGAAGGATAAGAACAACTCCTTGCATCTTCTTTAAATTGCAGTGGCGTGAGCAGCTATTTTCTGATGATGAGCAACAACGGTCTTGGTGCTTGTCTTGATCATATGGAAAGGAGGTCAAGCGGGGGAGAGTGTATTTGGGGAAGTGTATGCTTGAGAAGGTATAAAGGGTATGTACAAGGAGTGTATGAAAAGTATATGGTGGAGTATGGAGAGAGTGTATGAGAGAAGGGTGTATAGGGATGGTGTATATGAAGAAGGGACGGTGAGTTGTTTACTCCAATCAAAGCGTTCATTCATTGTTTACTTTATTAGCCGGTGAGTTTATCAGTGAGATTAGCAACCAAGTGATAATTATAAATAAAACAATCTTCTTGAAAGTAATGCGAGATTATGTCTCAAGTCTAGAGAGAAAAGAAAGAAAGACCTTTTTTATTATTGAAGTAACTAATCTAAAGTGGACATTACATACCAATGCCCAAAGTGGAAGTAAGAAAGACACACTAGAACCTACAAGACTGAATGAATCTAAATCCTTCCTTGAAGTACGAGGGTTTCTTCATCAATGAGGCCTTGGGCCTTCCCTTGGTTGATCAATCTTTGAATTGAGCGTTTCAGTTGCACACATTTGTCAGTGGTATGCCCATCATACTTGTGGTATTTGCAAAACTTGGATGTATCCAAGTTAGCTCTCCTATTAATAGGCTTGTAATTCTCGAGCGGCTTGATCAAACTCTTTCCCACCAAAATGTCGAAGAACTCACCCAGTGCATTCCCAAGTCATCAAAATGTTCCTTGTTGATCTTCTTCTCTTGGATTGAATTTGGGGGTGACTCGGGTATTGGTGCCCTTCGTCGGTTGGTGGCCACAGCAGGCATTTTGAATGAGAAATTCTGATGCGTTGAACCATAAGTGGGACCACAAGCATGTGGATGGTAGGGACTCACGGAATTGAGCAGAGGAGGAACTCTTCTCAAGTATTCCCGAATGTAAGACAAATGGTGCCGCTCAATTTCATGCATGTCTTTGAGGAGGTTGATCACTCCCAACCTCATGTTTGAGACTTCTTTGAGGGCTTCAATGCTTTTCTCCAGAGACATGATGTGGAATTCTATAAGAACATATGGCGGAGTCAAATCAATGAGTTGAATTAGATTCATAATTAATCTTAAGGCATCCTTGAGAAAATATTTGACCTCCACAATTTTGAGTTTGACCTGCCGAAGTTGCCTACGTAACCCTTACCATTTAAGATACGAGTCTCAGGTCACCGTAGTTCGAGGGGGATGAATGTAAAAGAGGAAGATGACTCGATCCTTGGTCAAATGAGGGTGATCTAGGTGAGTTAATTTGGGCTTGGGTGAGGATTGGCCTTGGTTGGTCTTTGGCTGAAGGGTGCTAGAGATAAAGGATCTAAACTATGGATGGTTTTAAGGCTAAGGGAGCAAACTATGGAAGGTTCAAGAGATGAGAGGTAGAACTTTGAAGGGTCCTAAATTGAAGGATAGTTAAGCATTTTATTTACAAAAAACTTTTTATAGAACCTACTCTTGGTTGGAAGGGATACCCCTTTTCGCAACTAACTAAATGTCCTAAAGTGGTGGATCCTAACGACTCAACCGGTCTCATATAGACATTTAATATGATATTTATGGAAAGTACTACAGACCCATGATAGGACAAGATCAAGCATTCAAACTTTACATGGTACGTCCTTTAAAAGGAAAATCAATTTTTTGTTAGTGCCTTTATTTTCTTTATAGATCTTGACTTATCATTGATTCGTAGTGACTTAACACAAAGACCTTATTAATTGTCTACATGAAAAAGCTAGTCAAACCAACCGGTCACGGGGAGTGTACTCCTAGCAAAGTGGGTGACACAAGGGTTAGGTTTCGAGCTCCCACCGTGTCGCCGAAGCGCACCGATGAGTGGATGGCCAAGTGAGACTCGGAAGGAGGCGACATGATCACCACACTTCCCGCACTTTGGCTTTTCCGATGGGTTAAGGGGTAGTCAGTGCAAAGGTGACACGGACGGTGGTAGTGTGAGGTAAAGAAGTCTAATTCTTTTTAAGAGAAAGATTTTTAGGAGATGCATGCATGCAATGCAACAGTTAAGAATAGAAGGAAAAGAAAAAGAAAGTAAAATACAACACCATACAAGAAAACGAAAGTCTGACCCACTTAGTTTGAAAAAGTTTCAAAACAGTCCCCAGCAGAGTCGCCACTGTGAATACCCCGTCTCGATGCAACGCGCATTCGGAGGTTTGAAATAAATAATCATATTATGTCGAATCGAAATGGGATATTCATTTAGTGACACTCGATTTAAACCATATTAAAATATTAGTTTAATTTTGAGAGTCGCCACACCACTTTGATATAGCCCAAAGCTTTGAAAAAAGGCTAAACAGTTAATTGGGTTCGGGGGTCAAGTTACAACAGAAGAAGAAACGCTATCACTCCTATTGCCCGACGGATCGGTCTTTCTAGCATGTGGGGTGTTGGTTGTATTCGGTGTTTACAGGAATAGATTGAAGAAACGGGATCATGCATAAGGAGGAGGGGAGAGAAAGAATTAATTGATGATCACACCCTAGAACCTTTGAGTTAGGCCCTCGGAAGGTGCACTAATCAACGTTCATCCTTGGGGGATTGTTGATCATGGGATAATTATAACTAAGGTGGAAGGAAAGAAATAGTTCCTAGATCCATTGGGTTTCTTTGGGCGAAACCTTAGATCATCCTCGGCTATTGCATTAAAAATCTATTAAAAATGTCCTACATCTAGCATAAAGACATAATTAAAATAAACATGCAAATATTATAATACGACAATAATAATAATAATAGAGAACAAAAATATTAAAAAAGAGCCTTACCAATTGTAGCAAGACTTTGGGATCGAATCTAGGGCGATTCGAAGAATGTGGGAAGAAATACGGGTAAAACAAGTATAATCTCGTTTCTCCCGAATAAATTGTGTGTCGAAATTGTGTGGAAAGAACTGTGTCGAAATTGTGTTGAAATTGTGTGTGAACGTGTGTGTTGAGAGAGTACCGAGAATAAGAATGAGAACGTGGGGAAGAAAACTGTCGAAATTCTGTCCTGTGTGTGAACGTGTGTTGAAAGTGGGGGAAGAAAACCGTGCCTTGAATTGTGAAACGAGCACACATATTTATAGTGCTTCGGGGAATGGGCTGGACCGAAGAAAGGGTCGATCGGCCTTAAATATAAGGTTCGATCGGCACAAAAATGAAGGGTCGATCGGCCTTAAAAATAAGGTCCGATCGGCACTTAAAATAAGGTTCGATCGGCAGTTATAAAGTTTATCTTAATAAAAGGGCCGATCGGCCAAATGAGCTTGGCCCAGTTCTTCAATTGCTTGGCCGGCCCATTTGCTTCTCTTGGCCCCAAATTGCAATGGCCTTGTCCGGCCATGGCCTACCTGGCCCCAATTTCATGAAGTCTTTGGCCGGCCACCATCCAACAATGCAATGCTTGATTTGTATAATTAGTTATTCGTTTCGTCCCGCGATTTTGCAGTCGCACTTTGGCCACTATAATGACTTCTTTTACACTTCGCTCTTTGGAATTTTATCTTTCATTTAATCCCACGAATTTTTATAAATCAATTTCGTCCCAAATTTCCATATTTTCCAATTTAGTCCCTGAATTTTCCAATATTTCCCATTTGGTCCAAAAGCTTCCAAATGCCAGTTTAGTCCCAGATTTTCCCGAATTGCACTTCAGTCCCTGTACTCAAACCATATCAAATATACATGAAACTCGGGAATCAAACGCAAAGAAACCCTAACCAAACCAGTCCAAAATATTTAAAATACCTTTTTTCGGACCGGGTACTAACAACTTGCGAGGAAACTTGGCAATGGATTGTTGAAGAGCATCGGGATCAAATGGAATGAATGACCCTAAGGTTTGCAAGTTTCTTCTCTAGATAGTTCTTAGTAACATGGTCACCAAGTTTAATAGTTTCATCACTACCTTCCTTCTTGGTCTTAGTACTTTTAGAGACATGCTCCTCATCATCGGAGGAGGATGAGAAAGAGGATGAATCGGGTTCTTCCTTTTTCTTGCTTGACTTCTTGGTCTTAGTAACATGGTCACCAAGTTTAATAGTTTCATCACTACCTTCCTTCTTGGTCTTAGTACCTTCCTTCTTGGTCTTAGTACTTTTAGAGACATCCTTCTTGGTCTTAGTACTTTTAGAGACATGCTCAAGTTCTTAGTAACATGGTCACCAAGATTTATTAGCTCGTTGTCTTAATAGAGTGTGCTTTACCCGGAGGCTTTATTGAACCATAAAGTGTTTAATTTTCTATATACTCGGAGGCTTGTTTGTATTTGGCCTGTAGGCTTATTATTTTTTGGCCCGGAGGCATTCTTGATCTTTGCTCGTAGGCTTACTTGATCTTTGCCTGTAGGATTGTTATAGTTTTATCCGTAGGCTTATTTGATCTTTGCCCATATGCTTGTTTGATCTTTGCCCGTAGGCTTGTTAGATCTTTAGCCGTAAGCTTTTTTATTTTTGTACGTAGGCTTGTTGTTGTTAGCCCAAAGGCTTGCTTGTTACAGTATTTTGCTTTATTTTTTTCCATATTTTCAAGGAAGAATTAATGTCCTTGCCAAAATTTTAGGCTTCTTCGAAAGCTGAGTTTGTGATACTCTATTGGTTCCTTAATTAGCCAAAATTTAATATTTTGGGTAAGTAGCCTTATAGGTGAGATCACAATCTAATTTGATATTAGACTTTAAGGTTTCCCTTGGTATGAATTTGAGTGTTATTGTGAACGTTTTCATCCATTGGGTTCACTGAAGTAATTTCACGATTTAGACCCTTAGGTCAGCACGAATGTGAGCTAACTAACACAAGTTTATCATATATGGGCATGCGAGTGATGTATTAGGGCACTTCGCGCATCAGCATATTGAGACAGTGCTAGCATTCGTGCATTTGGGCATTACGCTACGGGCATTTATTATGTTAATTCCAGCAGTGAGTATCAGCAGATTGAGACAGTGCTGACATTCATGATTTGGTGTTACCCTACGGGCATTCACTATATTAATTCCAGTAGTGAGAAATTTATCGATTGGCACAATTTTGGTTTGACCCTCTACAATCCATAGCTTTGCACGAGTGAATTTATTCGAACACGTTCTATAGGACTTGATCAGACACAGAGGAAGTGATGTAATAAAGCCCCTAAAGTTGACGGAGTTGATTGTGCGAACTGTTAGAACATGGATTATAAGACATGTATTATTAGTGAAAGTACTTAATAAAATAGTAATCAATATTATAATGTTTGGTATAAAGTATAGGGTATAACATAATGTGTAGAATTCCATAGAATAAGACTACCATTAAATGATGGGCATAATGATAATTCCTTATTCATCAATAGGTGTAGTCCCTAAGTAAGGTGCCTCTTGGATTCCTTTATAAAGGCCTTTCCATCAGCCTATGAATCCAATTAATTGTGATTGATTTTCACATTCTCATTTAGTAAAACTCTTCCTAAAGTATATCGAAGACAAGAGAATTAAGGGCACTTATTACTTAGAAGATCTACACCATCTTCATCCATTTCTCCGGTCTTTGTTTGAAGAACAACATAATGGAATCATCAGGTACATGCTTTCGCTCCTCTTTCTTCTCTCTTCTTAATCTAGATATGAGACGGCCTTTGGTTTATGGATCATTATGTTCCAACAATTGGTATCAGAGCCTACTCATATTCTAGATCAAGTTTGAGTATTATGAAAAGCCTTTATGTTTTATTATGCTTTTAATTCTTGAAAAGATTCCATGTTCATCATGTGTTCTTGAATTTGTTATTTTACTCTAATTAGGATTTTAGAGTATTGTGTTAAATTCTAATTATAAATTTTTGATTTTACTCAAAAGGCTTTCAATTCTTAATGTAAGATTATCCCATTTTGAACATAGCCAACATCATTGGATGCATTGTGAGTTTGTTCAAATGCATAGCCACGCATTTAAAAAAAAATGTGTTGTGAGTGTGCGGATCTACTTGCTTTGGTTGAAAATTGATTCACCATTAAGTTAAGGAATGATAGTAAAAATCTGGAAAATTTGACGTTCAGGAGGCTGCTCGACCGAGCATACCCCTTGACTCGGCCGAGCATCCCATTTGTATCAGCACAATGTTTGAAATTTTTTGAAAAGGAGGCATCCAATGGTCATGATACTCAGCCGAGTACCCCTAAGGACTCGGCCGACCGCAAGGGAGCCGAAAGGGGTGTTCTCTGGAGTCTTTTGCTCGGTCGAGCACGATTTATTTTGGCCAAATTTTCAAATTTTCAATATTTTGCTATTTTGATCAATTTTAATTCATTATTTGAGTAAAGTATACATTTATTTGTACCCTAAAGTGTGATTAATTATATGCTTAACAATTTCATTCATTTCTAAACAATATTGTCGCCAAAGTGATTTACGTTGTTTAGATACAAAATTGTAAAGTGATGAATGTTTATATTAATATGTGGTAACATGAATTTCTCAAAGGAGATCTTGTTATTGACTAAATATTTGCATTCATGAGGTAATAATTGAATAAAACTTTTAATCATTTTAAATACTTTGAACCATCTCAAAGGAAGGCGAGTATTTAAAATGAGTTGTTTATATTCTTTATTGTCGGGTAATAAATATATTAAATGTTAGGACATTTTTTAATACTTGAAACGGCCCAAAGGAAGGAAAGTATTTGAAATGTGTTGTTTAAAGTTATTTATTACCCTAAGATAAATCAAATTATGAGTCAATTCCCAATTCAAAGATTAGTTTTGATGTCATGATAATTATCTTTTTGATGGGATTCATTGATATAGTTAATCACTTTATTCATTATGTAGTTTTTATACATGTTTTGTATTCATTCTTCATTCTTACCCAACAGATTTGATAAACGCTTCATCTATTACTACTGCTATGAACAATGTTCCGATGCTTAATGGGACTAACTTTAAAACTTGGAAAAATAATATAACGATGATCTTAGGCTGTATGGGCATCGATCACGCATTAGGGGAACCAAGTCCCGCCGCTCTCACTAAAGGAAATACCGTTATAGAACAGAAAAATATTGAGCAATGGGAACGGTCCAACCGCGTGAGTCTAATGATCATGGAAAATGCAGTTTCGAAGACATTTTTGGACAATGTCTATGAGATCAAAAATGCTGAGTTTTTTCTTGAATTCTTGTGGAAACTTGTTTCCATACGGTACAAGGGTAACGAAAATCTTCGGGAGTACATTATTGAATTATTTCATCTTTCGATCAAACTAAAGGCACTTAAGTTAGAGATTTCGGAAGATTTGCTCGTGCACTTAGTTTTGATCTATCTTCCTCCTCAATTTGGTCCTTTTGAGGTGACCTATAATTGTCAAAAGTACAAGTGAAATATTAATGAATTACTTTCATATGACACAAGAGGAAAATAGGATGAAATATCTTAAATTAGAAAGTACTCACTTAGCATTTACTTCTTCTCGTGGGATTAAGAGAAGAGAAAAGGAAATTGCGGTTGCAAATAAGAAGCATAGGGATCATTTAATGATCACAAATTCAAGAATGCTTTTTTTGCAAGGACCTTACTCGCATGAAGAACGACTACCACAAGTATCGCGAATGGCGAATTCAGAATGGTATGTCATTTGGTCATGTTTGTACTAAGGCAAATTTGGTTTCAATTCCTTAATATACATGGTGGTTGTATTCTGGTGCAACAACTCACATTAGTTCAAGTATGTAGGGTTGCCTGAATTACCGAATTCCCAGTGAAGATGAAAGATTTATCTACATGGGAGCTGGGAATCCGGTGGAAGTTATAGGCATTGGGACATTTAGGTTATTGTTAAGTACTGGCTATTATTTTGTATTAAATAATACATTTATTATACTGTCTTTTAGGCGGAATTTGATATCAATTACAGTATTAGATCAGGAAGGTTATTCCTGTTCATTTGATAATAATAAATGTGATCTTATTTTCAATTCCAAAGTTGTCAGTATTAGTACTTTATCTTACAATGACAATTTATATTTACTTCAAACAGTAAATACTATTAATGAGTCCCATAATAATGAAACTAGAGGTACTAAGCAAAAGTTTTCAAGTCTAAATTCTTATACCTTTTAGCATAGGCATTTGGGTCATATCTCCAAAAAGAGAGTTGACAAGCTTGTGTCCGAGTAAATACTTAACAAACTTGATACTCCGGAAAGGGACTTTTGCATTGAGTGCATTAAAGGCAAAATTTACAAACACTAAAGGTACTGAATCATTGAGAGCAAATAATCTATTAGAACTTATTCATACGGATATATGTGGACAATTCACTACCCCTTCATGGAATGGTCAAACATACTTCATTACGTTCATAGATGATTACTCTCGTTATGGATACATCTACCTGCTTCATGAGAAATCTCAATCACTGGAAGTTTTCAAATCTTATAAGACCGAAGTTGAAAAACAACTTGGGAAGACTATTAAGAACGTTAGATCCGATCATGGTGTTGAATATTATGGTCGGAATGACGGTTCAGGTGAACAACGTCCAGGTCCTTTTGCTCGCTATTTGGAAGAGTGTGGGATAGTCCCTCACTACACCATGCCGGGCAAACCTAGCATGAATGATGTAGCTGAGAGACGTAATAGAACCCTTAAGGATATGGTAAGAATTATGGTCTCTTGTACTTCTTTTCCTCATTCATTATGGGCGATACACTGAAAACCACAATTTACCTCCTTAATAGAGCTCCTTCAAAAGCTACTGACAAAATCCGTTATGAGTTATGGACAGGCAGGAAACCGTCCTTAAATCATCTTCATGTTTGGGGTTGTCCAGCCGAAACTAGGCCTTATAGACCTAACAAAGGAAAGTTGGACGCTAAGACTGTTAGTAGTTACTTTGTAGGATACTCTCAAAGATCTAGGGGATATAAATTTTATGACCAGAAAACTAGAACCTTTTTCGAGAATGGCAATGCTAGATTCTTTGAGGATGTTGAATTTAGTGGGAGAAAAGGTAATGATTTTGAATTTGAAAGAGTTAGAGGAACCACTCTATATTCCTCTAACTTTAGTTCCCTGTTGGAAATCAAATAATTGCATCTGAAATTCAATAAGAACATACAATTCAAAATGATATAGAGACTCCCGTAAATAACGGACAACATGAAAATGTTGGAAATGAGGAAATTCAAAAACCTCAAAATGAGGATGAACCGGTGCCCTTAAGGAGATCTACTAGAGAAAGAAGAAGTGTTATTCCGGATATTTATGATGTGTATCTTGCGGAGAATGGGGACACCATAGGTTTAGTGGGAGATGAACCAATCACCTTTCATGAAGCCATTAATAGTCCTAATTCTCATAAGTGGATCAATGCCAATAATGAGGAGTTAAAATCAAAGAAAGACAATGACGTTTGGGATCTTGTCCCATTGCCTAAAGGTGTAAAACCTATTGGTTGTAAATGGATATTTAAAATCAAAAGGAATTCGCAAGGTAATGTGAAAATATATAAGGCACGTTTTGTTGCTAAGGGATTTACTCAAAAAGAAGGCATTGATTATAAAGAAACATTTTCTCCAGTATCTTCTAAAAACTCTTTTAGGATCATTATGACATTAGTGGCACATTATGATCTTGAGCTTCATCAAATAGATGTTAAGACGGTTTTTCACAATGGAGACATTGAGAAAACCATCTACATGAGAAAACCAAAAATGGTGACTGATTCAGATCAAGCTAATCAAGTAGTTTGTAAATTAAAGAAATCCATTTATGGCCTCAAACAAGCCTCTCGTCAATGGTACCTCAAATTCAATCTAAGTAATTCTTTCATTTGATTTTGAAACGAATCTTGTCGAGGATTGTGTGTACTATAAGTTCAGTGGGAGTAAATTTATATTTTTTTGGTCTTATATGTCGATGATATTTTGCTTGCTAGTAATGACATTAATCTCTTAAAGGAAACTAAGAAACTTCTTTCAAACAAATTTGAAATGAAAGATCTTGGTGAAGCCTCCTTTGTATTAGGAATCCAAATTTACCGTGATCGCTCACGTGGAATTTTGGGATTATCACAAAAAGAGTTATATTGAGAAAGTCTTACAAAGGTTTAGCATGCAAAAAAATTGTAAACCACTTGACACCCCTATCTCTAAAGGAGATAAATTCAGTTTAAAGCAATGTCCTAAAATAATTTTGAATTCAAGTATATGGAAAATATCCCTTATGCACCGGCAGTAGGAAGCTTAATGTATGTGCAAGTCTGTACTCATTCAGTCCTTGCATTTATTATTGGGATGCTTGATCGATACCAAAGCAATTCGGAAAGAAGAACATTCAGTCGCATCCAAAAGAATGTTGAAGTACCTATAAAACATTAAACTACATGCTTATGCATACAAAATCGGATCATTTTGAGATCATTAGGTATTTCGATTCTGTTTTTTACTGGATGCAAAAATGTCGAAAGACATTGTATATTTATATCTCTTGTTGAAGAGAAATAAGTATAAAATGAACAAATAGATATACAACTTATAGGAACAAACTCCATGTTAACTGATCCGTGTTTTAAAGTGTTATCTCTTTTGATGTTTCAAGAAGCATACGGGTGAAACAACTTTTGATAATGCATAATATAGTGGGAGTTTGTGTTGTGCTGTATTTGCTATTTATTTTATTCATATTGATCTCATTTGGTTAAGGAGGGCTAGTTGGTGAAATATGTATGTAGATACACATTCAATTAGTAATACATGCTACACATCTATACTTTGATCTATGTCGTTTAGTCGGATATATATGTGATTATTGTGGGATGTGTTGCGAATTAATTACAATGACTTTCCCATTAGTCCTTATATTTATATGACTAAATGAACGGGATTGATTTCGAATGACAACAAAGTGCACATAAGGGTTGTCATTTGTGTTATAAATATGATTGAAGAATTTTATTAAGTATGAATATATGTTATTATAATTCAAGTGGGAGATTGTTAGAACATGGATTATAAGACATGTATTATTAGTGAAAGTACTTAATAAAATAGTAATCAATATTATAATGTTTGGTATAAAGTATAGGGTATAACATAATGTGTAGAATTTCATAGAATAAGACTACCATTAAATGATTGGCTTAATGGTAATTCCTTATTCATCAATAGGTGTAGTCCCTAAGTAAGGTGCCTATTGGATTCCTTTATAAAGGTCTTTCCATCAGCCTATGAATTCAATTAATTGTGATAGATTTTCACATTCTCATTTAGTAAAACTCTTCCTAAAGCATATCGAAGACAAGAGAATTAAGAGCACTTATTACTTAGAAGATCTACACCATCTTCATCCATTTCTCCGGTCTTTGTTTGAAGAACAACATAATGAAATCATCAGGTACATACTTCCGCTCCTCTTTCTTCTCTCTTCTTAATCTAGATATGAGACAGCCTTTGGTTTATGGATCATTATGTTCCAACACGAACTGATTTGCTTGAACTGATTGTACGAACTTATTTTTCGTATCTTTAAGAAATGGCCTGATTGGAGCAGGATTTCACGGATCGACACAATTTGAATTTTTAACCCTCTCAAATCCGCGGATATTCCGTATTTTTGAATTACGGCATGCTCGGAGCAGGATTTTATGGATCGAGACAATTCGGGTTCTTAAACCTCTCCGATCCATGATTTCGCACGAGCTGTTTACACTTACACGAACATAGAGTAAATGTATTCACTAATTTTGTCGGATCTCGAGCATGTTTCTTTATTATTTATTAGACCGAACAGATGAGAAATATTTTTCTTTTTTTGTTGAATTACGAACATTTTTCTTTTTATTTGCACGACTAAATTGCACGAAAGAAGGAGAAATTCTTTCATTCTTCATATCACGAGCATGTTTCACTATTTGCGCGAACATATTTTTTGACTAACATGGGTCAGGTGGGCCTAGTTTTTGGCCGTGTAATTTTTGTGGCCTAAAATGATCCTTGACTTTTCCCATTCAAAATATTTCTAAGATGAAGATAATTATTGTCCTTGATTTTTCCACTTCTACTGATCACCCACGTGACTATGCCCCTAAATAATACTCTCTCCATCTCAGTTCATTAGATACCAAAATTTAGGGTACGCGGATTAAGAAAATGTAAGAGAGAAAAAAAGTGAAGAAAGAATATTGTGAGTGTAAAAGTAAAATAGGAGAGATAATGAATGGGAGAAATAGTTAGGAGAGAGAATATTGTGAGTGAAAAAGTAAAATAGAAGAGAGAATGAGTGAGGTAAATAGTGAATATTTCTTTCCATTTTGGGTAAGTATTAATTGGTGTGGGATGGACCAAAAAGGAAATAAGTATCAATTGAACTGGGACGGAGGGAGTACTCCCTTCGTTCCATTAATAACTTCACTTTTTGTCAAAATGAATATCTCGTTTAAAGTTTCACTTTTCCTAAAATGATAAAGAATTTTTACTATTCCACCCACTCATTCTCTCTCCTATTTTACTATTATACTCACAACATTTTTCAAATTTACTATTTCCTTCACTCATTCTCTCTCCTATTTTATTATTATACTCATAATATTTTCTTCACTCACCAATTTCTTTAATTTACGTGTCCACCCCAAAAGGATGAAACAATTACCGAAACGGAGGAAGTATGACTTATGTGCCGACATTGAAATCACCTATAACACCATGAAAATTGGCCCGTGTAAAAGGATGACAAAGTTAAAAAAAATAGCATCGAATGTAGTCTAAAATCAGCAAAATAGCAGCATCAGGGATGTGGCTGATTGCCCCACTATAACCCAACCCTCGAATATAAGAATCATTATTTGTTTATGAGAGTAAAATACGGAGAGAGCTCTAAAAAAGTATATGTAGATTGAGAAACTTAATTATTTGTGTACTTACGTCTCATCTCACCAAGTGAAGCAGGGTTATATACTCCCTCCGCCTCATAACAAGTGATACAGTTACTGTTTTGCATGGAAATTAAGAAAAAAATATAAAGGTTGATGTGTTGTGAGTGTATATAGTTGAGTAGGAGAGAGAATGAGTGGAGAGAATAATAAATTTGAAAAGTGTTGTGAATATGACAAGTGGGTCCCATGAATAAAGAAGTATTAAAAAGTTTCCATTTTAAAAAGTGAAACTTATCAGTGGGACTTCCAAAATGGCAAAGTATATCATTTGTTGTGGGACAGAGGAGTATATAAAAGGACCAAGTATAAATGTACTATTTGAGGGTCTCACCGTATGCATTTTATATAAATATACATGTGATATATTTGTGTGTATTATAATATGTATAAATATATCAAAATGTCGGGACTCATCAGGATATATATAGTGGAATAAACCAAAATGAAAAATGCGACATTTATTCTTGGATACAGGGAGATTCTTTTATTTTGACCACACCTCAAATTCTTTTACATTCATCCATTATCTCACTCTATCACATATCAACTTTAACATAAAATCAATGCATGGATACATTATGGAAATGGGTAAATAACAATTTTCCCAGAAGCTCTACCAGTTTGGAGATGACAAAATGCTTCAACAGTTTTATCAAATGGAAATGGACCTTTGGGATCAATCACAGGCTTCACTTTTCCATCCTCTAGAAAGGGTTTCAAATTTTCCAAGACAGATTTCTTCGAAGACACGGCGAAAAAGAAAGCGGGAGGTTGGACCTCACCGTTTATTGCAACCACGCTTCCGCCTTCTTTCATAGCCTTCAGAGCCTTGGTGCATTGTCCTGTTTTCATATGACACACTATTACATGTTGGTTGTTTTTGACATTTTTTTGAAGATCACCATTGAAACTTAGGAATTCAAGAAAAAAAAACTCTTACATTGTTATTGTGAGACATGGAGTAATAGGCATCTCAATAACTAACCTTCTAGCCTAGCTAGGTATAAATATAATGGATTTAGTGTTTATACATTCCAATGTTTCTACACAATACCAACCTAGGATATGATTTACTCCCTCCGTCTCATTGATATGTACACAAAAATGAGAGTGCGTGGGAATTACGAAGTGATGAGCCCGGACCAGCTAGACCGGGCCCAAGCTCGGTCTGGTTCAAAGGCCCAGCAAGGTGACATACCCTAGACTGCCCAGGTCAAGACCACGATCTTCTCCAGTTGTCCCAGTCAAGACCGCACACGGCCAAGAGCCAGGAAGGTGACCGCGGACAGGGTGATCGCTCTATCCGTGCTCGCGTCAACATAGTTGACCGCGCCCAAGATATTGACTGCGAGCTCACTCCAGACTCCCGGTAATCTCACCTGCCTCTCGGCTAAATACCAAGGCTTAGTGAGCACGTTAGCTTACTGGCTCTGACATGCAAGTTGCCGGCTCATTCCCATCGCATTCAATGCGGCTCAGACAAGCGCCTACTATTGCCATTAATGCGCCGCGCCGGATACACGGCTCCTGTCCACATCAGCGACATCCCTCTGACAGACTCAATCAGATGCGGACACGTGTATGCGGTCAAATACCAAAGTGCCCCTTAGAGCTGACCTCATGGCTTACGTCAGCGGGCAGCTCCACATTCCCTATAAATAGAAGACCTTTGTCCCCTTGGACAAGGTAAGTTCAAACTATAGACTGTAAGCCATATTACTCTCAAACCCTAAACACTCACACACATTCAAGGTATTCTAAGCCTTATATACTCAGTCTTCTTACTCTCACACCCGAGGGCCTGAATTTGATTAACATCCAACTTTGACCTTAACGGTGATTTATTTGTATTGTGTTCTAGGTACATCCAACCACTAAATATATCCTGCCAGATATCCTCGAACCGCTCTGACCCTGATTTGCTTGGTGTTATCACGAAGAGATGTTATTGTAATAACCCAAAAATTTTCGAGGATTATTTGGTAAATTGTTAAATTTTCAATTAGGCTTTTAGAGGGATTAATAATTATATTGAAGTCCTAGAAATTATATTATGTGGGTTTAAATTATTTAGATGAGTTGGGCTTGGGTATTGGGCTTAGATTTAGTAAAACCATTTTTATTTTATTAATGAATTTGATCCTTTTTAATTAATAAATAATTTTATTATTTGTTATTCCTTATATTAGTTGGGTTAGAAGTTGTGGGCCAATCGTTTTGGGCTTAAGTTACTTAATGGGCTTAGAATACGTTTGGGCTAGGTTTTAAAAAAAAAAAAAAATAAATAAATAATTCAATTATAAATATTAGTTTCTAAACCTAGAAATCTTTATTTTACTAAACCAAGAGAAATAGAGAGAGGGAGGCGGCACCTCCTGTGCCAAGAGAAAGAGAGAGAACCGTTAGAGAAGAAGGAAAAAAAAAGCTGGGAGAAGAAAGAGGTGGCAGCCAACTTTGGAAGGAGAAAAGATCAAATTGAGGTAAGGTTTCGTTTCGTCCAATAATTATTGTTCTCAAATTTAAAACATAGAAAACCCTAGAAACTCTTGAGATTAGATTGGGGTTTTTATTATGAATAATGTTGATTATTTGAGAATTAATTTAAGGACATTATATTGATCGGATCATTGATTAATTGAAAACCTAATATTGATTAAGATTGGAAAGCACGTTAAGTAAATTAGGTTGGACCTAATATGCATGTTAGGGTTTATGATGATTGAAATTAGGGTTAGTGTGTATTGTGTTAATATTTTTGATGTTAAAACTTGTTTACAAAATTGTTTTGGGTAAATATTTTAGTATCCAAAAGGTTAAATTTTGAGTAAAAGTATTTTTGGTTAGAAATCTAACCAAGATTTAAAAGCTGAAAATCAGTTTTCAAAACCCTAGTGACCAAACTGAAAATCTGAAAATTAGGGGTTGTTTTGTAAATCCTAAAAGTCAGGGGACTGTTTTGTAATTTCTGAAAGTTGAGGGACTGTTCTGTAATTTGTGAAAGTCAAGGGATTGTTTGGTAATTTTTGAAAAGTCAAGGAACTGTTCTGTAATTTTTGAAAGTCAAAGGACTGTTCTGTAATTTCTGAAAATCAAGGGGCTGTTTTGAAAAATCTAAAAGTTGAGGGGCTGTTTTGCAAAATTCAGAAAACTTAAATGGATTTTTTTGAGAGTAATGAAAAGTCAAAAGATCTTTAGAAAATTATATAAAAAAGGGAATAAAAATGTTAGAAACCTAAGGGTAGTTTGGGTAAACCCTAGGGGTGTTTTGGTATTTATGTGAAGGGTATTTTGGGAAAATCTAGAAGTGAAAAACAACTTGAGACGGAGTTAAATAATAGAATTAACTCATAAGTTCGTGAAGTAAAATAAAGTTAAGTTGGGACGGAGTATTAAGTAGTTAGTCCGTACTTAACGGATATTATTTATTTGTGTAGATCCGATCGGAGTTAGCAATTGTTCGAGTACAAACAATCGAGGTAAGGGATTATACATCTTTAAGTTAATTGATTTTCGCTCTGTTCATTGTTTAGGTTTCCGCATATTTTTTGGCGATGTACGTTTCTTTGATACGTAAAAGCTGACCTCGCGTTAGTATTTATTTTGACTCCCTCGGTTACCGTTATTTGCTAATCTTTTGTTATTCGTTTGCTAAATCGTTATTTTGGTTTCGTAAATACAGAATTTTATTGTTATTGTGAAAGTTCGTATTCTGTATAAATATGAGTTTTGATATGATATGATTTTGTTCCATTAATGATCACTAAGTTAGACAACCTGCTTCGGCGGGGTATATTTGATATTTTGGCCTTCGGGCAAACTTAGTTCACCGCTTCAATGTAGTAGTGGTGGAGTGTTCCGGATACACTGTTTAGGACTCTGCGGAGTCAACCTTTGTGCTCCTTGTGGGCTTTTGTTCCCTTTATGGGATTTTGGTTTGATAAGGTCAGTGGACCACTTATGTGATCATGATGTCTGTGAATGATTTGATTATCTACAGCTGGTATGGGACAGTTGTAGATAACTAGATCATTCGAGTCAACTTTGTTCAGCTTATTAGTCCTTTGAATTTCCTTATAATCTGTGAGTGATTTAGTTAGTTAAAGCTGGTATGGGACAGTTTTAATTAAGTAAATCATTCGAGTCAATTTGAATCGATTTCGTCATCATTTGAAACTCCAAAATATTTGTCAACTCAGTTTGTGAAACCATTGAGATTTTGAAAGACATGTGATTTGAGAATTTGTTAAATAATGACTTCGAATTTGTACTTCGTTATGTCTTCGATTGTTATTTGAAATTTGTATCGTTTGATATTCCTTCAGGTCAACTCCTCCTTAATGCTTAGGAGGGTTGTATATGAACTTACTGGGCATTGTTCGCTCACCCTTTCATCTTCTTTTCTTCCAGACTTCATATAGGAAGAATGTGAAACGGTTCGGGAGCACTTCATAAGGAGTTCAAGGATCGTTTTAGTTTATTCATTTTTTAGACTCTTTAGTTAGTTATTCCAGTTATTTGAAAGTTTGTAAGACTTTAAAGATTTTGTTGAGCTAGTGGATTGTACTAGCCGTTGAAATTATTACCGTTATCCGCATTTAAGTTATTTCAAATGATGGTTAGTGTTTGAATTATGGTTTTTAGTAGCCGTTGGAGGTTATTTTATTTTCAATTAAGTATTATTATTGTAGTGAAAATTCGGGGTCGTTACAGTTGGTATCAAAGCTTTGGCTTTAGATCCTTGGGAGTTAGAATGTATGAGGATAAGTTTGATTTTAGCCTTTAGATCTTTGGAAGTTTAGGATGTGTGAGAATAAGTTTGATTTGAGCCTTAGGTTTGACCTCAGTGTCATTCTTGAAGTGTTTGGTGTAGATTGATATGATAAGATTAGTTGCTTCATCGGATTATGAAAGTTTAGAGGACTAAACTTCTTTTAAGGGGGTAAGAATGTAATAATCCAAAATTTTTTGAGAATTATTTGGTAAATTGTTAAATTTTCAATTAGGCTTTTAGAGGGACTAATAAATATATTGAAGTCCTAGAAATTATATTATGTGGGTTTAAATTATTTAGATGAGTTGGGCTTGGGTATTGGGCTTAGGTTTAGTAAAACCATTTTTATTTTATTAATGAATTTGATCCTTTTTAATTAATAAATAATTTTATTATTTGTTATTCCTTATATTAGTTGGGTTAGAAGTTGTGGGCCAATCGTTTTGGGCTTAAGTTACTTAATGGGCTTAGAATACGTTTGGGCTAGGTTTTAAAAAAAATAATAATAAATAAATAAATAATCCAATTATAAATATTAGTTTCTAAACCTGAAAATCTTTATTTTACTAAACCAAGAGAAATAGAGAGAGGGAGGCGGCACCTCCTGTGCCAAGAGAAAGAGAGAGAACCGTTAGAGAAGAAGGAAAAAAAAAGCTGGGAGAAGAAAGAGGTGGCAAGAAGAAAGAGGTGGCAGCCAACTTTGGAAGGAGAAAAGATCAAATTGAGGTAAGGTTTCGTTCCGTCCAATAATTATTGTTCTCAAATTTAAAACCTAGAAAATCCTAGAAACTCTTGAGATTAGATTGGGGTTTTTATTATGAATAATGTTGATTATTTGAGAATTAATTTAAGGACATTATATTGATCGAATCATTGATTAATTGAAAACCTAATATTGATTAAGATTGGAAAGCACGTTAAGTAAATTAGGTTGGACCTAATATGCATGTTAGGGTTTATGATGATTGAAATTAGGGTTAGTGTGTGTTGTGTTAATATTTTTGATGTTAAAACTTGTTTACAAAATTGTTTTGGGTAAATATTTTAGTATCCAAAAGGTTAAATTTTGAGTAAAAGTATTTTTGGTTAGAAATCTAACCAAGATTTAAAAGCTGAAAATCAGTTTTCAAAACCCTAGTGACCAAACTGAAAATCTGGAAATTAGGGGTTGTTTTGTAAATCCTAAAAGTCAGGGGACTGTTTTGTAATTTCTGAAAGTTGAGGGACTGTTCTGTAATTTGTGAAAGTCAAGGGACTGTTTGGTAATTTTTGAAAAGTCAAGGGACTGTTCTGTAATTTTTGAAAGTCAAAGGACTGTTCTGTAATTTCTGAAAATCAAGGGGCTGTTTTGAAAAATCTAAAAGTTGAGGGGCTGTTTTGCAAAATTCAGAAAACTTAAAGGGATCTTTTTGAGAGTAATGAAAAGTCAAAAGATCTTTAGAAAATTATATAAAAAAAAGGGAATAAAAATGTTAGAAACCTAAGGGTAGTTTGGGTAAACCCTAGGGGTGTTTTGGTATTTATGTGAAGGGTATTTTGGGAAAATCTAGAAGTGGAAAACAACTTGAGACGGAGTTAAATAATAGAATTAACTCATAAGTTCGTGAAGTAAAATAAAGTTAAGTTGGGACGGAGTATTAAGTAGTTAGTCCGTACTTAACGGATATTATTTATTTGTGTAGATCCGATCGGAGTTAGCAATTGTTCGAGTACAAACAATCGAGGTAAGGGATTATACATCTTTAAGTTAATTGATTTCCGCTCCGTTCATTGTTTAGGTTTCCGCATATTTCTTGGCGATGTACGTTTCTTTGATACGTAAAAGCTGACCTCGCGTCAGTATTTGTTTTGACTCCCTCGGTTACCGTTATTTGCTAATCTTTTGTTATTCGTTTGCTAAATCGTTCTTTTGGTTTCGTAAATACAGAATTTTATTGTTATTGTGAAAGTTCGTATTCTGTATAAAAATGAGTTTTGATATGATATGATTTTGTTCCATTAATGATCACTAAGTTAGACAACCTGCTTCGGCGGGGTATATTTGATATTTTGGCCTTCGGGCAAACTTAGTTCACCGCTTCAATGTAGTAGTGGTGGAGTGTTAGGATACACTTTGTTTAGGACTCTGCGGAGTCAACCTTTGTGCTCCTTGTGGGCTTTTGTTCCCTTTATGGGATTTTGGTTTGATAAGGTCAGTGGACCACTTATGTGATCATGATGTCTGTGAATGATTTGATTATCTACAGCTGGTATGGGACAGTTGTAGATAACTAGATCATTCGAGTCAACTTTGTTCAGCTTATCAGTCCTTTGAATTTCCTTATAATCTGTGAGTGGTTTAGTTAGTTAAAGCTGGTATGGGACAGTTTTAATTAAGTAAATCATTCGAGTCAATTTGAATCGATTTCGTCATCATTTGAAACTCCAAAATATTTGTCAACTCAGTTTGTGAAACCATTGAGATTTTGAAAGACATGTGATTTGAGAATTTGTTAAATAATGACTTCGAATTTGTACTTCGTTATGTCTTCGATTGTTATTTGAAATTTGTATCGTTTGATATTCCTTCAGGTCAACTCCTCCTTAGTAACCGGAGGGGTTGTATATGAACTTACTGGGCATTGTTCGCTCACCCTTTCATCTTCTTTTCTTCCAGACTTCATATAGGAAGAATGTGAAACGGTTCGGGAGCACTTCATAAGGAGTTCAAGGATCGTTTTAGTTTATTCATTTTTTAGACTCTTTAGTTAGTTATTTCAGTTATTTGAAAGTTTGTAAGACTTTAAAGATTTTGTTGAGCTAGTGGATTGTACTAGTCGTTGAAATTATTACTGTTATCCGCATTTAAGTTATTTCAAATGATGATTAGTGTTTGAATTATGATTTTTAGTAGCCGTTGGAGGTTATTTTATTTTCAATTAAGTATTATAATTGTTGTGAAAATTCGGGATCGTTACAGTTATAAAATTAGGTGTTGTGAGTGGGGAGGAGAGAGAAAGTCGAGTAAAAAATAGTAATTAGATAATTGTTTCGAGTATGATAAATGAGTTCCATTAATAAAGAAGTACTATAAAATTTCCATTTTGGGAAAGTGGATTTATCATTGGGATGCCCAAAACAGAAGTTTGTGCGTATATCAATGGGACGGAGGGCCCGGGCTAGATTAAACTTTTCCATCTCCCATAAACTTCCAAGCACACAATGGGCTTGGCTCTGGTCAATATGATGATTCGTAGAGTTTTATGAAACTTAATGACAAGTCTTAGATAGAGGTGATCACATGATATATACACTTTTTATTTTACTATTTTCGTCCTAAAATGAATGTTTATTTTTATTAGACTTGTTTTGGAACAGAGGGAGTGCATTTCTCGTATGAAAAATTGTTTTAGATAGAGGATATCGGGTCTATATACCCTTTGTTCAACATTTTCGTAACAACAATCTGGTAGGAGAGTAGACACTATCGGATTTGCTGAGGTTGTAATACAAATAGATTCACATTATCATCAAAAAAAAAGGAAGTTGGCTAGAATCTTACCGACATTGTCGAAAACCAGGTCAAATTTCTCTGGCAGATCTTCAAAGTTTTCCTTAGTGTAATCAATGGCCAAATCAGCTCCCAAGCTCTTTAGGAACTCCAATTTTCCAGTGCTGGAAGTGGCTGCTATTCTAGAGGATCCATAAACATGCTTTGCTAACTGAACACCTCAAGGAAAAAGATGCAACACAGATCACCATGTAAGTCCTAACAAGTGTTACGTTTTTTTTTGTTTGTCCCAAAATAAATTTTGTGTAACTAAATAAGGAAATAATCATACTGCAATTTTGCAATGGTACAAGCAACGTACAAACATAGTTAAAAAAAAATTGGACATTCATCATGAGACGTTGGGAGTAAATCACATTCCTTAAAAAAGATTGATTATTCAGTCAACTGGAATACTTATTATTTTGAGATACAGAGAGTATGTATAAGGATACCTGAATAACAAGGCTGCCGACGCCACCAGCACCTCCAAGAACAAGGATGGATTTATTTGCGGAAAATTCAGCTTCCTCAAGGCCTCCATATGCAGTTTGAATGGCAAGTGGGAGACTAGCTGCCTCAACAAAGCTCAAATTATTGGGCTTCAGAGCCAAAAGTTTTTCCTCAACAGCAGTGTACTCAGCTAATGAACCAAATTGTTTGGGAGAAAGAGATTTCTCATTTATATTCCCATAAACTTCATCTCCTTCCTTTAGATGTTTCACTTGGCTTCCCAACTTCACGACAACCCCAGCAACATCGAACCCTGGAACTGTCTGAAATAACACCAAAACGCAAATTTTAATGCAGTGATATCTACCCTGGACCTGGACCCGTTGCAGCGGCAAATTTGCTACTACGGTGCTGCAGGGGCGGATCTCACTGTGTGCCTGATGGTGCACCGGCACCACAAATTTTTATTTTTTTTTTAACAAAACGACATCGTTTTTGCTTAGAAAAAAAAAGATTAATAGATAATTTGGAACGCTGAAGAAGCGAGCGACCGCCGGTGAGCAGCTGGACGACCGCCCGCAAAGGAATCTCAAAAAGCCACAAGTTGTTGTACGAGTGGGCGATCGCCGGGGAAAAATGGACACCACCAATAGCTTAGGTGTAGATCCAGCACTGCGCTGCTGCAGTTGGTGGGGACAGAGAACAAGTTTGTCTCTTTGGATAAAAAATGGGTTGTTTGTGGACCCATTGACATTGACAGACTTATTCAACCCATTTAATCTCTACCGCAAGATTAAAAAAATGAGATATGCCAAATCTACATCGAACACCGTTAGTTAGCGAAACTGCAAATGTGTAGTTACACCAATTCCAAATCCTAACTAACCAGATCGGGATCCTAATTAACTAGATTGGGGGCGCATGCGGTCTGCGTGACAGTACGAATGAGATATCATTCATCTTATTTTTATACTTCCTCAGTCTCATAATAAATGTCGCATCTTGATTTTTTTTGTCACGTTAATTATAATTTGACCAAAAAGTTGCTATCTAATTATTTTCATGAAATTTTAAAAATGTTAGAATGTTTTATTACTTCTTTATTTGTGGGCTTCATGTGTTATACTCAAAACAATTATTTACTAACTATTTCTTACCTCACTTTCTATATCCAACTCAACTATCTACACTCACAACGCATCACCTTTTTCACTTAGCACTTCATTTTTTGAACTATCGGGACGGAATACTCAATTTCAAATAGGAAATGAAAAAAAATTGAAAACTGGTGAAATTAAGCATGAGAAGTGGATGCAATTTCAACAAAAAGTAAAGAGATGAGGGGGAGAGATTAATTACAGGTAAAGGATGCTTGAAAACAGCAATCATGAGCTTTAAATCAATGGGATTAAGAGCAGCTGCTTCAACCTTCACCAGAACTTGATCATCCCCAATCTCAGGAACGGCTAAATTTGATTCAAATTTCAATACATTCGCCGGATTACCGTAATCGGAATAAATCCAACCCTTCATTTTCTCCGGTGTAACTAGTTCAGCTGATCAAGAAATGTTACACCAGGTTACCAGTTTAATAATTGCTCCACCACAACACATTTTCCCTCCATACATTAAGTGTCAAACTTTATTTAAAAAAATAAAAATATTGCCCCGTTCCAATTTTAATTTTTATTTTGCTTAATTTTATTATATATGACAAATTATAAAAAAAATAAAAAATGAATTATCTAACTTTTTTCACTCATTTAAATAATAAATAATATTTTTGACAATTATTCTCAATTATGAATTTAGAAATGATACCACCAGCTTCCACATGTGGCTAGGTATGTACCACGTTACCGGTTTAATAATCGCTAGCTCATTATTTCAATATATTTTTTTCTTTCTTTCAAAAAAAAAAATAAAAAATACTCCATGTTTTTGGTCACAGTGGCTAACTTAAGTGCAACAACAATATTCCCGTCCCAAGTCACAACAACCTGCTAACACCACCCATCACCACCTGATTTTTTTTAAAAATATTCTGTTTTAAAAATCTACTCCCTCCGTCCCACGTTAGTTGAGACTTCTTTCCCTTTTGAGCCGTCCCACATTAGTTGAGACTGCCCAAAATGAAAAAGGAATCTTCACTATTTACCCCACTCATTCTCTCTCCTATTTCACTTTTACACTCACAACATTCTCTCTCCTAACTATTCCTCCCACTCATTCTCTCTCCTATTTAATTCTTCATACTCACAACATTTTCTTTCACTTTTTCTCTCACTTACTTTTCCTTAATTGGTGTACCCAAAAAGTTAGTCTCAACTAACGTGGGACGGAGGGAGTATTTCTTAAAATAACTTACTTTTCAAACTATTTCTCACTTTTCAAACTATTTCTCAAAATGATCATATTTTAGAAACTCGCTACACGGTGTAGCGAGTTCAACATGTTACCGTTGAAACTCGCTACACGGTGTAGCGAGTTTGGTGTAATTAGGTTTGACGTTTGTAATTAATCACCGTAATTAAGTAAAGAAGAACTCGCTATGAAGTAAAGAAGAACTCGCTACACGGTATAGCGAGTTTAAAATGAAATTTTTACAGAAGGTTTCCACCTCCAGATTCATTCTCATTTTCATATTCTCTCATTCTCACTCTCAAAAAAAAAAAAAAAAACCCCAAATCTTCTTCGCATCATTTAATTTCATCAGAATCGTTGAAGATCAAGAATCAAGGTAAATTAACATCATCTTAATCATTTGTTTTCACTTGTGTTTAGATATAAAAATTAAGTTTTTAACTGTGTTTTAGTATATTATAGATATAAATGTTAGGGTTTTGTTATATAGGTTTTAATACTTTGATTTCGTAATGTAGGATTAAAGATAAACGGGGGTCCTATCATTTTCATGTGTTATTGGGGAGGTGATGATGAACAACCATTTGATGGTTCTCATTTCAAAAAAGGGCCAAAATGTGCAATTAGGGCTAATTGCTGATGGAGATAAAATGAGTTGATTGATGAATTATATAAAAAGGCGGGCTTAGATCGATCTCAATATGATTTGAAAGTCATTTACTGTAACGACCCTAAACCTAGGCACTATTTTAGTATCATATTATATGTCTTTTAAATTATTTGTTGACTTTATGTGCTTAATTTATGTCTTTGATTTATTATGGTAATTTAAAATGGTTATGAGATAATCTTAAAGCCTTAGAATTAAATGGAAATAGATTAAAGTATTTTGGAAAAGTATAATAATTGAAAGTCAATAAACTATTTTAAGTAGTATGATGGAGTTATAATAAAATAAATAAATAAAATATTATGAGTAGTTGGGTGGTACTTGTGTAGAGGATAGTAGTAGAAGGTCTAATTTCATTTCTTGGAAATTTAGGGGCTTAAATGTTGAAATTGGGAAGATTTTAATTATATGGATATGGGGGGGGCCATATCCCCTATTTTCCTCCCCTCCCTCTTCTTAAGTCAAAGCCCCCCTACTTTCCACATACTCCTCCCATGCTTCCTCCATCCTTTCATTCACCTCCCCACTTTCCCCTCATCATTTTCTTCTTCCTTCCTCTCAAAAATATCCATGAAAGCTCTTCCATGAAACCTTCCCTTCCAAGTTTCTAGGGCAATCAATTCTTCTCCATTTGATGATCCGGGTGTACTTTCGTGTTCGTGGAGTTGAGGGGAACACATCAAGCTAAGAAAATCATTGTTCCATCTCATATTGCCAAAGTAAGTTATTATGACTTCTTTCTATTAATTGCTCATTTTATGTGTTATTGAATGTGTTGTTGAAAGGAAAGAATTTTGGATATTTTAAATAATGTTAATTGTGTTAAATGATTGTTGTAAAGATGGATTTACTTTTAGTTACAGAAGGGTGGTCTAAGTTGAATGAGGGATGATATAATGGTTGTTGATATGTTGGACCACTTTCTTGGAGTTAAGGAATGGAGTAATGATCTAGGAAAGTGTTGTTGTTCATGATAGTGACAAAGAATGTAAGAAAATGGGTTGAGTTAGATCAAGATTTTAAGTGTGAAATGTGATAGTGAAATGAGTAGGAAATCAAAGTGTGAGTAGCCTAGGTTGATGTTACTTTGGGTGTAAATGGGTTATAATGATATTAGAAAGGTTGGTAATTATTCTTATGTTCACAATCTAGAGGAAGCTTGAGTTAGATTATTGGTTTTCTTGACTTAGTGATTTAAGGCTGCTGTTGATACCTGAATCTGGCCGTGGCACGAGTCGTGCCCCTTGGCACGAGTCGTGCCCATAGCCAACTCGTGATGACGACTCGTGGATTTGAGGTTAAGTCGTTCTGATCAACTTAAGGGTGAATTGGCACGAGTCGTGTCCTCAGGCACGAGTCGTGCCATGTGAAAGTAACAAGTCGTGCTTTAGGGGACGCATGAATCTGAGAAAGGCCAAAGGGGCACGAGTCGTGCCCTGGGGCACGAGTCGTGCCCTGACCTGGTGACTATGATCCAATTTGTGAACTGTTTAAACCTAATCAAACTAGAACCAAAATGAATCCTCTTTAACCTAGATTAAAGTAGAATACTTTGGCTACACCATGACGTCTTATTGGGTCGAAATGGATTTGGGGAAGTAGTTTAAATATTATCCGTAAAATGGTTGATAAGCATGGTTAGTAATTTCACCAAAGTGGTTCAAACTTGGGAATTAGATCTTGAACTTTATTTAAGATTATTCAAGGTTGTATAAGGACTTTGTAGGGATGTTTTATGGTACATGGTGACCTTACTTGCTCCATACCCTTGGTGGTTAGTGAATAATGTAGAAGCTATAGGTTACACCATTGCCCTAGTTGGAAATGTGTGTTTATCACATTGTGACATTGTTATCCCAAGTGTGGATTATTTGGTATTGTTACATTGTTATCCCAAGTGTGGATTATTTGGTATTGTTATATTGTATCCCAAGTGTGGATTATTTGGTATTGTTATATTGTATCCCAAGTGGGGATTATTTGGTATGGTTGTAATGTATCCCAAGTGTGGATTATTTGGCAAATGGTTGCATTGTTATCCCAAGTGTGGATTATTTGGTTATATTGTTACCTTACTTGAATTCATATTCATTGATAATATTATGCATAGTGTATTAAATGAATGTTGCACTATAGCATTGATTTAGCATGAGTATACATTACCATGTTGTTATATTCTTATCCCTTTGATGGATTTTATTTCAAGTATCTACTATGTGCTTGAACGTATTTATATTATATGAGATTCGGGGGTATAATGGAATTCAATCAATTATTGATTTGTTCTAGAAGTGATTGAAGGTTCATTATACCTGTGACCGGCCCCTCTGTGGCCACAGAGTGGGTGTGCTAGCAGCTGTATTGAGCCAAAAGCCTTACAGTCCGCTGCGATTTTGGTGACTAGGTGAAATGCTTCTGTATTAAGCCAAAAGCTTTACAGGTAGCGGCGATATTATATGGTACTCTGAATAAGGGTCATATAAGTATCTGATTTTCTTATATGGATCTCTAGAGTATGAGTCCTATAAGCGGTGAATGTGCATGGAGGCAGTTCACCAAAGAGAGGAATTTTACTCCCACGTTGTACGACTTATTGTTCATACGGGAAAGATAAAATGAGGTAACGTAAGGTGTTTACCGCTTTGTTAATGTGCTATGTGTAACCATGCTATGTGTTGCATCTTGTTTGGCATCTTGCTGCATTCATAATAGCTTATTGAGATTTATTCTCATCCCTTCCCTTTTACTGTTTTAGATTGTGCTGAGACAGGTGACCTGAACCAGTGAGGCCGAGAATAAGAGTGTGGACTCTTGCTTTTGGGATTTGTCAGGATAGGTATATGAGTAGCTTGTTGGGAGTCCTATTTAAGTATTACTCTTTTATAAGTTGTATGGAAAACTCTTTTGTTAAACAATGTTAATTTGGGTTTTCAATATAATTGATCAAGTTATAGTTTATTGGAATATTTGTTTAAATTCCTTCGAGTGGAGATATTATCAGTTGATTTTATTTTGGAAGTTTGAGAATTGATTTTCTTTTAAAGTGAAATAAATTTTTTTAAAATTTAAGATGGGTTTTCTTAGTTTGAGCTCCTCAAGCTCGGGACACGCATTAGGTCCCGGGTTGGGGTGCTCACAGTTGGTATCAGAGCTTAGTTTAGAGGTCAAGGGTAGATGTCTAAACTAAGGGGGAGTGTGTGGTAATTGACGTCGAGTGTTTAATGCAGGAGTTCGTTCTAATGGCAGGAAGCAATGATGATCAGCGAAAGGTTCTAGAAAATGAAGAAGATATGGGTATAGGTGGAATTCAGAATGAAGAGATGATAAAATTATTCAGGATGTTTGTACATAATAAGGAGACTAGAAGATCAGTTCCGAATCAACCTGAGGGATGTCAAAGTGATGGATTGGAAAAAATTTGTGAAGATGAACCCACCGAGCTTTAACGGAGATCCGAATCCGTTAAAGGCAGAAAAATGGTTAGAGAAAATGAACAAAATCTTTGAGGTTATGGAAAGTCTCAACGAAGAGAAAGTTAGATATGCCGTTTTCAAACTTGAAGGTCCAGCTGATCAGTGGTGGCAGATTTTGAAGGGAAGTTGGGAGCGGGATCATACGCCCCATACTTGGGATAATTTCACCCAGCAGTTCGAGGATTATTTCATTTCAATGGTTACAAGGGACAAGAAGGAGATCGAATTCTTAGGACTAGAACAAGGGACATGACGGTGAATCAGTATTCAGTCCGGTTTGAGGAATTAGCTAAGTGTTGCCCTCAATTAGTACCGCATGAAGCGAGAAGAGTTCATAGGTTTGTGAAAGGTTTGAGGATTGAGTTTAGGAAGAAATTATTGATTGATAGCTTCACCAATTATCAGACAGCCATAGATAGAGCATATAAGATCGAGAATGACATTGAGGAAAATAGTGGAAGATCGGAAAGTGGGATTGGAAATAAACCAAAGTATCTAGGACAAGGATCCAAAATCACTAGAGGACAGCCAGGGGCTTTAACTTCAGGAAGTGTGAGAGGGGAACTTGTTGTAGCTTCTTCGTCTAGGACAATATCCAAACAGTATGGGATGATTTGTAAATTTTGTAAGAGGGTTGGACATACCGAAGATCAGTGTTGGAACAAGCAAGGCAAGTGTATTAATTGTGAAGCAATGGGACACTTTAGGAGGAATTGCCCAAGGGTGCAGTGGGGACGAGCTTCAAGCAGCGGTCAGCAGGGTGGACAACAAAGAGGTGGTACCAAAAGAGATAATGAAGGGAAACCAAAAGAGAAGGCCTAAGGCGAGTATGTGTTTTGGGTCTAGGAGAGATAGCTCCCTCAGAGGTCACTAGAGGTATATTCCCTGTCTCTGGCGTTAGGGGTCACATTTTTATAGATCCTGTTTCATATCATTTATGTTTGGCATCACATTTTGCTTCTATGTGGCATACATTGCTTGAGACTTGTTCTATGTGTTAGAGGTTTCTACTCTTATGAGGGAATACCTCGAATCTTCTTTGGTTTACCACGATGGTGATGTGGTTATAGCTGGGCATGTATTGCCAGTTGATTTGGTATGATTACCGATTTGTACTTATGAGATATACTTGACCTGGAGGGTTGAGTAGTTATTGTGCATTGGTAGACTATCATAAGATGTGAGTCTCCTTTTCTATACCTAATTTGATTATATTGGTATTTGATATAGATAAACCTTTATATGGTATTCTTGTATATAGGCATTAAAGGTGGAAGTTTTGGTTAAAAGTGTGAAGGGTATTTGGTATGTATTAGACGTGCATAAGAAGTCTTTTCAAAAAGTTTATGTGCTAGTTGTGAGTAGATGGTAAATGTGCTTCCATCGGAGTATCCCATGTGTTGGTTCTGGATATGATAAGCGGAATTTTAATCCTTATTTTGATGGATGTATGATAATTAGGATTGATGACCTCTGTGTTTAATTAAAGTTATGAGAGGTTCATGAAAATCATTTGAGAGAAGGGTTAATAATCCTTTGTGAGAAGTCCTTGTATGCAAAGTTTAGCTAGAGTGAGTTGGCTCGAGAAGATTCCAAATTTTGGATTCTATAGTCTTAAGCTTGGATGTTACCATGGATCCTACGAGGATTGAGTCTGTGATCTTTGGGTTGGCAAGTGCTACCGAAAGAATGTTTAAGGAGTTCTTGAAAATTGAAAAATCGTAGATTTAGTTAACTCGGAAGGATATATCAATGGTGTAGAATGTAATAAGGGTAAACCATATGGATAAGAGATGGAGAATAGATTGATTATAGATCCAATTCTTACCTTACCAAGTGGATGTGGGGACTTTGTGAAATTTTAAGTGTGTATTAGAGGAAGATTAGATTGTGATAATATGCAAAATGGGAAAATGACAGGGTATGCTTCGAGGAAGTTAACCTAGATAAAGCGAAATTTTCTTATTCCCTATTCGAGAGTGGTTGCAATTGTGTTGCATTATTTAAGTGGGAACCTTATCTTTTTGAAGCTCCCTTTGGGATTTGTTACTGACCCTAAGAGTTGGATAATTTAGTTACTCGAAAGGAAGAGATTAGAAAACTATCCAGATTCTAGAAGAATAGGTTGTGTGTTGTATGATGGATTTCCTTTCAACCTGAGTAGTTAATTAACCTTAACGAGTTTGGGTATAATAGTAGTTTTTAGTTTGCATGACCCCTCGTTTGTATGGAGTTATTTCCCTAATGATGATTAGACGGATTGGACTTATGCGGAAGTACCGTTGAGAGTTATTAGAATTGCAATTCCGGGATTAAATTCTAGAATGTTTGGATTGTGAGAACGAATATAAGAATCATGACTTTGAGGAAACTATTTGAATTTTGTAATTTGAAATGCTTGGAGAAGTACCCTTTGTTATTGATCCTTAAGGTAATCAAGTTTAAAATTCGGGGCAAATTTTCTTTAAGGGGGAGTGAGTGTAACGACCCTAAACCTAGGCACTATTTTAGTATCATATTATATGCCTTTTATATTATTTGTTGACTTTATGTGCTTAATTTATGTCTTTGATTTATTATGGTAATTTAAAATGGTTATGAGATAATCTTAAAGCCTTCGACTTTTCCCTGAGTGCAGTAGGCCGGAGCATATCTATCACCATAACTGACGAAATGAGAGTGGACTAGCAACCTCGACAAAATCCTCGGTGCTAGTCAATCCGTCAACGTGGCGCCATGAGAAATGAGAGCGGACTAGCAATCTCCACTCCGACCCAAATAAAACGAGCTCTGTGGTTCTCATGCTCGGTCAGAACAGAGTTATCGATAGGCCCAGAATCAACGAAATTATCCATCGGTTTCAACAAAAGAAAGCCAATTTCAATATCAAATAAATACATATATAAGCATAGAGACTTTGAAACATCAATAGCAAATACTTCTACTTCTCCAAAATTGATTCACAAATTGAGTTCAAAACCCCAAAATTTCAAATATACCACAATGGTGTTCAAATATACCAACTATTGAGTTCAAGTATACCAAAAATTGAGTTCACATATACCAACAATTGGGTTCAAATATACCAAATATTGAGTTCAATATCAACATGTACAATAACTCAAAATAAAGTATACCAACAATTGAGTTCAAAATATACCAACATTTGAGTTGAATAAACCTAATATTCAAGTAAAAAAGTACTCAAATCAAAACAAAATCAACACACAAATGAAGTAAAAAACTTGAATGTAAACTAACAATAGCAAAATCTGGAAGATGATAAGCTTTGACTTGATAAAAATAACAATGTCAATAATCTCCTTCTTCTCTCTTTCTCTCTTGCGGCTGCAACTTAGGGCTTTTTTACGTAAACCGTGCAAGTCACTAAGGGGGACTAATGATTTTTGAAGACTCGCTACACCGTGTAGCGAGTTTCATGAACCGAATGAAATCGCTACATGGTGTAGCGATTTAGGTGTTGACTAATTACAAGTTGAACGGCGCCTTGATTAACCTTAATTACACCAAACTCGCTACATCATGTAGCGAGTTTCAACGGTAACAAGTTGAACTCGCTACACCGTGTAACTAGTTCCCAAAAAGTGATCATTTTGAGAAATAATTTGAAAAGTGAGTTATTTTGAAAAATAGATTTTTAAAAAAGAATTATTTGAGAAAAAAATCCCCATCACCTACTCTTTACATATAAAATCAAGCAAAACCAAACAACAAAATGAAAGATTAAAAAAAAATCCCTCTGGATATTCACAAAACCTTTAACCGCCGCACCACTACTAATCACCGCCAATGAAAAAAAAAACTCAAATATGGTGACAATACAAACACTTGGCTAAGTCCTTGGCACCAAAAATCGCGAAAACAAGGGGGGCAAGATGGGGCAAGATGAGGCTAGATGAGGCGGAGCGGCAACGCAGTGGTGAAAGATAATAGAATTTAGAGACGCGAAGAAGAGAGAGAGATTTTAAATAGGCCAATCAGACTTTTAAACCCTTGTATTATTACGAAGCTGCGGTTTTAAACATCGTTGTTTTTTTTTTGGCAATTTTAACCACCCTTCTAATAATACGCAGTCATATTAACCTTATTCCCAAACTCCGTTAAAAAAATCTAACTTTCATTAAATAATTTAAAGAAACATAACAAGATTATAACCTAGATGATGACTTGGTTATAATTTTATGCATGTCTCGCCCCCACTCTCTCTCTCTCTCTCTCCCTGCTTCTTTCTTTCATCTTTCTTAAACCCTAATTTCGATTGCTTTGTCATTTCTCCCAAATCTTTGTTCTAAAACCCAACTTTGATTGAAATCCCGATTTGAATCGGGATTTTTTCCAATTTCATCCACCATTTTCTCAAAATGTCTTTTGATCCCTCCATAAAAGTGAAACAGTTATGATCTTAATTAAAGATGATACTTTACTTGTACAATTTTGAAACTTGAAATTGCGCTAAATATTGTTTTGGTACTTGTACAATCTTAAACCTAACTAAATATTGTTTTTCTAGGATTGTGGATTATTTGTGTAGCCGTCAACCCATAATACTTCAGGAGAACGCAAATTAATTCATAGCATCCCTAATAAAATAAGGTAGGTTCACATCCTTCACATGAAAATCATGAATCCATAGATATGGCTTCACTACTCTATCAGTACAAATAACTCCATCTGGCCTCCATTAATGGAAGAAAGGTTGCTTATAAACTCAATGCCAGTGAAATAAGCGTTAAAACTCAATAGAACAGAAGAATGCTGAGGTTGCATAAAATTTATACCTAAATGTGAGACCTGCATTAACTGAACTAAATCAAATAAATCAATTGCAAAACAGAGCACTCCTAATGAGATATACCCTTAGCAAAAAATTGTCTTAATCACTGTGAAAAACAATGACTCACACTGCAGAAAACTCAAAAACTGAATAAATATTACAACAAAAAACTGAATGTCATGAAAAGTTCTAAGCCTCACAGAATGTGCCAATTAAATTGTCATAATTTAATGATGAACAAAAAAAAGACAAAAGTTAAGTTGTTTTCAGCCAAAATACCCAAATATAAGTTTTTTACAACCAAAATGAAAAAGTTGTTGAAATTACTCTTTTGTCAAATCTATGACGCTGGTGTCAATCTTCTTAGGTTTAATCCATTGATTCCATTGGAGCCTTGCAGACCTTCTAACTCTTGGTCGTTGAAGTGGACTGCCTTGTGCTTCACCTTCACCAACAGTTTCATTCAGTACCTATTAAAGACACAACATTAGTGCATAAATACTAAAAGTACTGAAAATAAAATATAGTGCAAGTGGAGTTTCTTTATAACCTCATTTACAGCCACAAGTGTATTTGCCTCTTCCTCATTTAAAGCATGAGACAAATTCTTCAATAACATATCACAATCATTAATTAAAAATTCATAATCATGAATTACTGGAACAATTTGTTTAACCAAATGACATCCTCGCTTGTTATGTCCACTTTTGTTGCACAAACTACATTTTTTTGTTCTTGTCCCATGTGATCCTTCCACTTCAACCTGCAACAAAAAATAAATAAAAAATTATAAATAACAACACAGTTAAGATACCAACAAATTATAACATTATAACATAAATTAAAATTGTTTACCTCAATACCATCTTGTTCTTTACCCAATGGACATCCCCTTTTGTTATGTCCACTTTTGTTGCACAAACTACATTTTTTTGTTCGTGTCCCATGTGATCCTTCCACTTCAACCTGCAACAGAAAATAAAAAAAAAATTATAAATAAGAACACAGTTAAGATACCAACACATTATAACATTATAACATAAATTAAAATTGTTTACCTCAATACCATCTTGTTCTTTACCTAATGGACATCCCCTTTTGTTATGTCCACTTTTCTTGCACAAACTACATATATATGGCCTTGTCCCATGTGAGGCTTCCCCTTGAACCTTCAACAAAAAATAAAAAAAAATATAAGTATAAAGTGCTAATGACGTCTGGCATCAAGGAATAATTGAAATGGTTATTGATGGGCTGCACAATTATTGCACCATCAACACCTATTTATTCCATACTAAGCATAGTGTAAAGGAGACTGAGTGTTTCCAGTCCTATGGCATAACATAATGGGAACTCCTTGATTGGGAGATTGACCTTCGTGTACGGAACTAACTAATGAATCCATGAGCAGTAAGCAAACTTAAAAGCAAATACAGTTCAGCCAACAATTCCCACCAATGATTTTTATAAACGAAAGTTGGTTAAACACTGGTGTATCGTTTGAAATGCCAAAGCTATTAGAAGAAAGAATCTATCACAACTACATGAAATCTTCTCGGTAGCATTCCTTTTCAATTTGGCACTGTTCCAACAATCTAATAGTAGTCACTATGCAACAAATGTGTATAACAGGTAACAATACATCAAAAATTAATATTCAAGATTCAGTTTTAGTGATGTTGCAAACCTGAAGGTGTAATTCCATCGGTAATTGAACTGGACTTTAGTTAATCAATACTTCATTTAAACAGCTAGACCTAAGACCTGCAACATAAACATGAAAGACAACACTAACAAAGAGAGAATCAATTGAAATTGTTATATGAGCTATTGGTAGAGAAGTATTTCATATGCAACTTACTGACTAAGAAAGTGTCTATCATTAAAAAAAAAAAAAAAAACTGATAAACATCTCTTAAAAATAATGATTTCCGTAAAGAGATTTTTAACCTTGTGGTATCAAAGATTTGTGGAACAAAATCAAAAATAAAAGAAATAAGCACTGCAAATAAACCCCCTTTGGTGACCATATCCAGTGGCCATAAATAAGTAAATCAAGTAAATTTACCCAAACTTCAAAATCAAGAAGGATCATTGACATCATATTTTAGTCTAAGTATCATTTCAAAACCAAATCACTAATGACATGTATTATATAACATACAAAAGCAAGCAATCTGAAGTTAAAATAAAGCAATTCATGAGAAGAAAACTCTAAAAAACAACCATCTTCATGGATTGAAAGCAGCTTCTAGTATCTAAGAAAAGGATATGCATATGGATAGGAATAACAAACAATAACTCTGATATTCATTTGAAAACAACAACTTAGAATAACCAACCTAGAGAAGCAGCTTCTAGTATCATGTAGCTTCCACATGAACAAATGTAATGACAAAACGGGATGAACAAATAAAAATATTACAAAGTTTCAATGCGGAGGATTGAAATAGAGGAAAGGGTGATTCAATTGGATATGCAAATCTCAGACTAATGGTTAGGTTTTACATAAAATTGAGTTTGAATTATCTCTTTGATATAGAAAATATGCATTGCATTGTTTTAGCACCCCATTCGCAGTTCAGTAATACTACCTCCAAAGGGTTTTTTTTTTGAACAAAGAGATAAGAAGAAATCAAATAGATGGAATAGAAAATTAAACGAAATAAGAATAAATTAGTAGAGAAAGTTGCGTTTACCTGGAGGTTTGGAAAAAGAAGGTAGACACTGAAGCGTCTAACAAACGATCGGAAAATGAAAGAGGGGGCGGTGACCATGAAGGGGGGAGGTGAGCCGGAGGAAGGTGAAGGTTTGGAGAAGAAAGGGTTTTGGGCTTATTTGCCGATTGTCGATGAGGAAAGGGAGTAGTGAGAGAGAGAGAGAAGAAGATTAGCGGGCAGAATAAGAAACCGCTTAGCTAATCGAGGAAGCTAGGCATGGTAGCCATTCACAAAAAATTTTAATTTTTGTTTAACATAAAAGTGAAATATTAATGATCTTACTTAAAGAAAGAAATACTTATTTAAAATTACAAACATCTATGAAAATTACAAAATTTGGAAAATTTTCTTATAGACAACATTTGTAGTTTCATTGGTGAGGCTTCCTTCGTCATCGCACATTAATATCTTCAATCCATGGCGATTTGTGACCCTAGACAATGCAACATATAACTGACCATGACTGAAAACAGGCCTCTTCAAGAAAATGCCGACATTTGAAAGAGATTGACCCTGAATTTTATTGATTGTTATTGCATATGACCCAACCAATGGAAACTGTCATCTCTGTGATTTGAATGGCAACCGTATATATGTTGGAGTCAATGCCATTCTCGGAATAAATACAATATCATCAACATTACTACCGTTTAGAACTTTTCCTTCAAGAACATGATTTCCGAGCCTTGTAATAATTAACCTCGTTCCATTACATAACCCTGAACAATGGTCAATGTTTCTCAGCAACATGACTGGTGTACCGACCTTTAAATGTACATCATGAGTAGGTAGACCAGAACACTTGATAGTGTTTAAAAACTCGATCGAATGAAGATCAGCAAAGAAACTGGAGTTATCTTCAGATTTGCAAATAGAATCAGAACTTAAATAAGTCCTTTGTTCAGATTGGTTGAACGAAACCATATAGGCATTAATGTTCTCAACCACATCCAGGGTTGGAGCAAGAATGGCTCTTCCCTGTAAATAATCAGGATCATTAAAATGATCAGTGAAATTGGGATATGTGCTTTCAACAATAGACTTGATGAATCATCTGACTCATTAACAATCAAGTCATCAGGAATCGTTATTGTGGCTTCTCCATCATTATCATTACCATATGACCCATCCCCAATACTCAGTATCCACTCTGAGAAAGCCTTGAGTTGTAGTCCACTTTCATCATTTTCCATTTGTTGTAGTCTCATATTCTTGGAAAGCCTCAAAACTTTGACATGAGACCATAAATATGATGAATTGATCGTGGCCATAACAACATCTTGTCTGGTACCTTTTGGAATGATCGGAAGTATCTCGATTTAAGTCTCCACCCATAACCAATGTCTTGCCTCCAAACGGTTGATTCAAGCTATCTGTGTGTTTGAACCTCATTATGTCCCTCAACGTTCTGTCCAGTGCTTTAAAACAATATCTATGAACCATAGGTGCTTCATCCCCAATTATAAGCTTAGTTTTAATCATAAGCTCACCAAGAGGAGTACCTTGTTTAATATTACATGTTGAATCTTCATCCAAAGTTAATGGAATTGCAAACCTAGAATGACCAGTACGACCATTAGGGAGTAAGAGTGATGCTATACCACTTGATGCCACATTCAATACGATTTCACCCTTAGATCGTAACGCAGATGAAAGAATCTTCCACAAAAAAGTCTTTCCAGTTCCACCAGATCCATATAAAAAGAAAACTCGTCCAACATCAAGATCAATGTCATTCATAATAAGGTTGTAAGCATGCCTCTGTTCATCAGTACAAAATTCCAATAATCGTTTGTGCTCAGCCTCCAATGAATTTCTATCATAGTTCAACTCTTCTAAAATCATTCTATTGTTGTAAATAGTGGGATCAAAATCGCTTGGATAAGGCATATCAGGAAAGTCACGAAGGCTTTTTCCTCTGCTACGCAAGAGTTTTTCAATCTCCAAGAGAGTAAGATTTTTGATTTCTTCATCCCTGATTTTAAGTCCTAGAAAGAAGAATATATATATATATATATATATATATATATATATATATATATATATATATATATATATATATTAATTGGTATTAGAGAGTAAGTAAATAGTTTAGAATTAAGTTTTTTTGGGAATTTGTAGAAGAACAAAATAAATTAAATATATTATAAATTAAATTGGTTAGAGTATAATGGATTACCTTCATGATCTAAAAGACGTCTTTGATTGTAAAGGATGTCCTCTGACAGAAATTCAAAGCAGCTATGCCAAACATATTCTGGCCTTGAGTAAGATCCTGACATCAATAATCGGACAAACATATATCTCAATGATGAAGCACTTCCCCATTGACTTGCCTCTTTTATCCCATCAGCGTACTCCTTATTATCATCAAGCAAACCCAAAGCATAACATGCATCTCTAAAAGAACCATGTTGTTGAGTACCAACACGTCTAATTTCCTCGTAAGAAGTTGGACCTCGCACAAAATTTAGCAAAGTTCTCAAATAATATAATTCACCTTGTCTAGGAGCTACGAAAAATATACGTCCAATCTTGAAACCACGTCTTCTAGGATCCCACCTTCTTTCTCTCTGATTCCAAACAAATTTTGTAGGAAACTCGGCATATGTCAAACTCTTTGCTAGATCTCCATATTTGTCATTTGCTTCCATCCATGCGGTAAACATACTTTCTCGTGAAGTTGGACGATCTAGCACTGTGTCAATTGCATCATCATCTTGGAAGACAATATTTTATTCACCTGGAAGATGGAAAGACAGTCTTTAAACATAAGGATTTCTGTAATGAATTTCATAACCCAACAATCTCCAAGAAGCCTCACAAGGTGATATGAATCTACAATCTAAGTAATTCTTTATCTCATCAACAATTGCTTTGCTGCCATCATCATTAGCTGTCTTACAAAATGTTACAGTAACTCTATCTTGTCCTTTGCTTACATAGTTGCAAGGATATTTGATAGACCTTGATTAATTGCACCATTCAACATTAACATGAGCACTATATTTCATCAACAACACCCGATTGTGAGGGACTACATATCTGTTGTCAAGGTTTACTCCCTTGACAACTACCGTACGACCATTTTCTGGGCGCTTGTAAATTGGATATCCATCTTCATCAATGATTGTCTTTTCACAGAATTTCTTTGGAAAATATTTGGTGCAACGACCCTTAGCCATGCATGGAGAGTTGTGACCTCCTTTCCCACAAGGACCATGAATCATCAAATCCTTCACAGCATTGTAATATTGCGGATCTATAGATTTATCCGGAATCTCAGCAGATATTATTTTGTCTATTCTATCTACGGTAGAATCATCAGATTTATTATCAAGCCATAAGATGATATGAACATGTGGCAGACCACGTTTCTGATACTCAATGGTGTAAATAACTGTAACAATTAGAAATTATAAAACATAAGCTGATAGTAATATTAATTTTATATAATAGAAGAAATATAATTATGCGTGAAAAAATTAAATTCAATTCATCAAATGGAAAATTAGAGAAATGATAAGTAATGAAATAAATTCATACCTGCTAGAACTTTTCCAAAGATTTCTTTCTTTTCTAGATCATCCATCAATTCATCTAACTTGGCTTTAAAAATACGGCACATAATATCAGCCCTATCTTGTGGTTGTTTGCCATTCTTTCTTAGGAATCGTTGAACCTCAGGCCATTTTGGATTACATGTAAATGTAATTAAAAGATTAGGATAACCAATCCATCTGCAAATTGCCATTGCATCTTGATAATTTTGGATCATGTATCTCGCACCTCCAACAAAGCTAGATGGCAAGCATATTCTTTTGCCACGACTTGAAGGGTCATGTTCTCCCTTAGCAAGAGATTCAGTCAAACCTTTATACATTTCACATCGTAGTTGCTTTTGATGTGTCCTCATAAAAGTCAAACGTCCTGCCTCGACCATTGTCCATGTATCAACTAAATATTGTTGAAACAATCTTTCGGAATGGAAAATATTATCAGACTCTGATTCTCTTTGATGCATCCTATAAGCAAAGTACTCTCTCATGCTCAATTTATAGAGTTTGGCATCTGTTGATTCGCTTTGGACATCCCTAAGAAAAATAGATTCTCGATAACCATCTTGTCCAAATAAAAATAGCAAGGGATATTGCAAGCCTAAGTAAGAAGGATGAAGCTCGGTTATCCTTTGAAGCAACCCTGTTTGAGTCTCAATAACAATATCCCTCTCACCAATTGAATTTTCGAAATCTCCGACCAATAACAATGCAACATCATCTTTAGTTGGTAGATCATAGCATCGACCATCAGTTTTACGCCTAGCAATTAGTTTCAGTCTCAAATTGGTTTCATTTTTTTCATGCAAGGAGTCACGGACCATTCGAAATGACTTCACAAGAACATTATTCTCGTCAAGAATCTTCTTCAAATCATTAACAATCTCCTCATGCAAACGCTTCTTAATTTGATCATCCCTATTTTATTTCATTAAATAAGAAAATGTAATTATTAAAAAAAACAAAATAATGATGCATTAAATAAGACAAAATTAGTTTAGAATTTATGGACATACCAAATGCAGTGAATTCTATTGTCAACTTCATGCTCCGTGTCATAAATATACAACTGAGCAAATTTAGGAGGGTTCCCTTCAGTTGGTATCAAACTACCAATATAATGGTAGTTTTGACCATATAATTTGAAAACAGGTGGACTATTTCCTCTATTAACACCATGATCAATCTTACCTCCCATCGAAGTAAATGAGAGCATCATATTATAGGATCGAATGTTGGACTTAAAAAGTCGACTTTTCTCAGACTCGCCATATAATAAATCTTTAAATAACTTCGGAGGTTCAGACATTGTAGGTAATTGAACTTTTCCATGCATACAACAACCAGAATACTTTGGTGCCAACGTTGACTTGAAACGTTTATTCAACCTCTCTGCATACCAAAACATTGCATTGCAATGGGGACATACGTGCAAAGGGTCACCAAAATCCATGTACACTATATGGAAAAAGAATATTTATTAAAACTAATATAAAAATATAATATTCAACATAATTTTCAACATAATATTAAAAGTAAAAATAATGTAAAACGTACCTCCAGTAAAATAATTATCATCATCCAAATTATTGAGATTAAATAGAACCGGGGAAACAAATGAGCCTAAATTATTGGATAAAATTAATATTATTAAAATAATGAAAAATAATGTAATAAAATTTCTTATATAAAGATTAGGAAAACAAAATTACTCTTTCGTTTTCTACTCTTATTTGCATCACGCTTCAACTGGACTTTGAAGACTTCTCTCGATGAGTAGAATTAAAAACAATGGGTGATCCGAGGCGATATCGGTATAAAGACATAACTTTAAATTATAAGTGAATTTAAAAAAATTTAAAAACACAAAAAATATTACAAATGAAATTAGAAATATAATAATAATGAAAATATTTACCAAATTTGCTTTTTGACTTAGCAGTAGTAGGTGTAATAAATGAAAATTCTTCATCATTGGTCAAGTCAATTATTTCTGACGACGGTGTCCCTAAAAAAATAAGGAAAAAAGTGAATTTTTTTTTAAAGATGTTGGGAAAGATACAAATTTAGAAATGGGAAGGAAAAGTTACCCTTTTCTGATATTTTCTTTTTTTAATAGATTGAGTATCATGGACAGTCTTCAATTTTTGTGACTTCAAATTAAATACTTGTGAATCAAAAGGGTTTTTTACTCCAGTAGTTCCATTACTATTGTTTGATATACTACTTCTGACCACATTTCCTGTCAATTTAAAGAGAAATGATTTTGTCATGAAGTGTTAAAAATATTGACAAAATAGAATATGTACCATCAGGGGCGGAGCCAGGGGGGGCAGGAGGGGGCACTCGCCCCCCCCCAGCGGCGGAAATGCAATGGAAATTTTTTTTTTTGCCCCCCCCCATATTTTTGTTATATATGTATATATATAATTAACTTCAAGATTAATACCAGTGAGTGGTGTGGTTCAGCGGTGGAAGGGGTGAAGTTAAAGCCTTTGGTCTATGTTTGAACCCTGCTACCTACATTTTCAATTAATTTTATTTGTCTTCCATCTTTGCTATTCTTTCTCTTAACAGTTTTGTTTTTCTCTTTTTCCTAATTTTCTCACATTTTTTCAATCTTAATTAATTAGTTAGGCTTTTCCCATTTTTTTTGTTTTTGGTCTTTCTTCCTATTATCCCAAGTTTAATTAGCAAATTTGATTTTCTTTTTTGTACGAGTAATATATTTTAATAAATTGTTTGCGTTAAATACTTCAACATTATTTCAATCGTTCTTTGAATTATTTACTTTTCTCATTTTTGTTAACTAAAATACATTGTATTTCATGGATCCGACCCATTTTTTACTTGTCCGACCCGAAAATTTTTTTCGGGGGCGCTGCCCCCGAACCCCCGTGTAATCTTGCCCCCCCTCGGCCAATTCCTGGCTCCGCCCCTGTGTACCATTACCATTAGTTATATCAGAAAATGGCATGATTTGAGAAGATTGAGGGGAACTTGTTGTCGATGCAGGCACAGTCATTATGTTATGTTGAACATTATTTTCTGCAAAAAAATGAAATGAGAAACAAATAAACGTCCAAAATAGCTACATTTTTTTTTGGCTTAAATAAATATATCAATGACACTATGAAACGAAAATTGTCTACACAATTTGATAAAATAAAGAAATAACACATAACAATATAGTATAAGACAAAAAAAAAAAAGCCAAAATAAAATATTATGAAAAACACACTGTATACGGATCATTTATTTTTCAAAAGCCCAATAACAAAATAAAAATCAACCCAAATAAACGAAAGCCCAAACGCAATTACTACATTATCCTAATCTACGTCCGGAAAGAAGTTTCCAGAAAATCAAACCCTAGATTCAAACGCAGACGTAACACTCTTTCCTTCCCAAAGCGATTTACCAAACAAATCGTCGTAATTAAGTGAAAATCAACGGAATCCAACATTACGACGATTAGATCGATGAAATGGCGTTCAAGATGAGCTTCGCCGTAAAGTTAATCATGACTTGGGACCGAGATCGAGGTTTTATTGATGGGTCTCCCAACTGGTTGCAAAAATAAATTCAGTCTTTCGAATTCGAAGGTATAATTTCGTAGATCTCGTTTTAATCTTGATGTATTAGTGTAATTTAATAAATTTCATCAGATCTAGGTCAAAAATTTTGAATCTCAGTGGTATTTAGGTATAATCTCTAAGAATTATTGAGAAAATGAAGCACGAAATATTGATACGATTTGATTTTGAATTCATTTGATTTAAAATAGAAATTTTTGACAAATAAACGAAACCATTAATTAGGAAAACTAACAGTGTAATGAAATTTGTAAAATTATTTATAAAGTAATTTCTTGCATAAATAATTTGTTCTAATTTAATCATATAATAATTTAATCATATAATAATTTAATCATATAATAATAATAATTATATTTATTTCATTGTTTATTTCTCATTTATATATCTAATTATTTGAATATAACCTAACAGATAACGGTATATAATGAGACTTATAAAATAAAAATAGATAAGAAAAAAGGACAGTAGACTAATATATATAAAAACATTACAAAGAAGAAAAATAAAATACAAACTGACATAAAAAAAAATACAGAATAACAGAAATTTAAACTTGATTTAGACAACAAAAGAACCACCATCTTTACCATTTGAGCCTACAGATGCCCTACCATCACAGCCACCATCACCCTTATCAAAGGGTTTCTTTTTGAAATCATCATTTTTACAAAGAGGGGGGTCAAGAGAACCAAATAGCTCTAGGATGTTTCTAAAGTATTCAGCTAAGGTTCTATGCTCTCCCCTAGATGCATTAGAAAAATTAGATGAGCGGCTAGCATCGATAGCGTGCTTTAAGAGTGAGTTGTGACCCATACGTCGCAACTTACGTCCGGTGCAAGGCTTGAATGGGCAACTGTAGGACATTTTAGAGCAGTAAGAGTTATAGTTTGGTATACGAATGTGGCCAAAATGAAGCTTCTTAGTGGTTTCGGAGAATGCATGATTCTGCTCCTCCGTGTCAGAATCAATTTCTTCAGAAGAGGAACCATTTTGTTCAGACATTTTGTGGTTCTTGAGAAAACTAAGTTAGGAATTATATAAGGTATTGTATTGGAAGGGTAGATACATATATATACCCAAAAAATGACCAAAACAACATTGATGACAATAGATTAATTACCAACAACCTGTTATAGGGAAATGGTAAAAATCAAAGGCAAATACATATTAAATACACTAATAGCGTGAGTAGGGTAATAAAGTGAAGATATCAGTCATAAAGACTTGGATTACATCTTGGAAACTTGAGTAATCATTACACTTCTAGACATAGTGGACTTCTCTAGAGTTCCTAACCTATGAGGCATTTAGTTATTTTTCTGATGTTTCTATTTAATTTATAATTTCCCATTTCAAAAATTCATATTCAGTGAATGTTAAACACTATTTAAAATTTAAAATTTGTTTAACTATCATACACTCAATTAAATTACTGAAGTAAATGTAAATGTATATTGTAATTACAATTGTAGAGAAAAGGACTAACTATTTTAATGAAAAACAGAGATAGAAAAAAAAATTTAACTTGAAATTTCTATATAATCTTCATTATCTTAAACTTGAACAGAAAACTAAACAATAGGGAAAGTGTAGAATGTATTATACAAAAAATTATTAGTGAATCAAAATAAATAATGGTAAAAATAGAGGACATACCAGTATCATCATTTTCAGACTTCCTCTTCTTGCATATTATCATTGACTTTGTGATCTTCATTGCTCTTGTAATGACTTATGCAGTTTCTTTTTTGTAAGATAATAGAATTTGATGACTGATTGGAGTTTAGTAAAAAAATATTCCTGGACTGTGATAGACACTTATATAAAGGATGGTCTAATAGTGTCAGTAATTATGTGAGGGGAATTCAAAGAGCAAGTGAACCTAGACATAAGAATTGTACTTAAAGTATTTTTTTAAATACAATATTAGGTATAGATCATTAAGTGTAATTGAACTATTACTGATGAAATCAACTTTATAATCATTCAGGTCTAAAGTATCTTACAATATAGATCAAAACACATTTGAGTTGAAAAATAATTATCAAAAAAAAGTTGATGACCATAAATAATTAAATAAAAACTATATTACAATCATTCCTTGTCAATATAAGAATTAAAAAAAGTTAATTTTGATGTAATTTCGAAAACATAAGTGGTTTTTATTAAGGACCAGATGTAGTAACAGTTGTGGACAATTAACATTGTAGTGACGGAGCAAGTTTTTTTACTTTAATATTTAATATACGAGTTGTTGTCGTGAAATTATCTACTAAAAGTTAGACTTAACTCTTTTATACAAAGGATTTCAAGTTTCATTTCAAAATGCTACATCTATAGTGTACTAGTAATTTGTTTGATGAACACATACAAGGTTCATTTTCAAATATTCTGTGTTGACACAGACCTTTTAATAAATAATAATTTATTTAATAAATAATAATTTATTAATAAGATCATTGGAGAACTTTATTTAGTTTTGATACAGGACAAAATGAAACTGGCAAGCATTGACGCTGAAGAGAAGATATATGTGAATAGTTACTAATTTAAAGAATGGCGTAAATTAAAAGAAGGAATTTTTAATGAATCATTATGACTTAGAATATCCGTAAATTAAAATCTATTTGATACTTATATTATATTGGATACAATATTTTGTTTTAATATGTACTGTTTTAAATATACCAACTATTGAGTTCAAATATACCAAAAATTGAGTTCACATATACCAATAATTGGGTTCAAATATACCAAATATTGAGTTCAATATCAACATGTACAATAACTCAAAATAAAGTATACCAACAATTGAGTTCAAAATATACCAACATTTGAGTTGAATAAACCTAATATTCAAGTAAAAAAGTACTCAAATCAAAACAAAATCAACACACAAATGAAGTAAAAAACTTGAATGTAAACTTACAATAGCAAAATCTGGAAGATGATAAGCTTTGACTTGATAAAAATAACAATGTCAATAATCTCCTTCTTCTCTCTTTCTCTCTTGCGGCTGCAACTTAGGGCTTTTTTTTTCTGTAAAACTGTCTGCAAGTCACTAAGGGGGACTAATGATTTTTGAAGACTCGCTACACCGTGTAGCGAGTTTCATGAACCGAATGAAATCGCTACATGGTGTAGCGATTTAGGTGTTGACTAATTACAAGTTGAACGGCGCCTTGATTAACCTTAATTACACCAAACTCGCTACACCGTGTAGCGAGTTTCAACGGTAACAAGTTGAACTCGCTACACCGTGTCACTAGTTCCCAAAAAGTGATCATTTTGAGAAATAGTTTGAAAAGTGAGTTATTTTGAAAAATAGATTTTTAAAAAAGAAATATTTGAGAAAAAAATCCCCATCACCTACTCTTTACATATAAAATCAAGCAAAACCAAACAACAAAATTAAAGATTAAAAAAAAATAAATCCCTCTGGATATTCACAAAACCTTTAACCGCCGCACCACTACTAATCACCGCCAATGAAAAAAAAAACTCAAATATGGTGACAAAACAAACACTTGGCTGAGTCCTTGGCATCAAAAATCGCGAAAACAAGGGGGGCAAGACGAGGCTAGATGAGGCGGAGCGGCAACGCAGTGGTGAAAGATAATAGAATTGAGAGCCGCGAAGAAGAGAGAGAGATTTTAAATAGGCCAATCAGACTTTTAAACCCTTGTACTATTATGAAGCTGCGGTTTTAACCATCGTTGTTTTTTTTTTGGCAATTTTAACCACCCTTCTAATATTACGCAGTCATATTAACCTTATTCCCAAACTCCGTTAAAAAAATCTAACTTTCGTTAAATAATTTAAAGAAACATAACAAGATTATAACCTAGATGATGACTTGGTTATAATTTTATGCATGTCTCGCCCCCACTCTCTCTCTCTCTCTCTCTCTCCCTGCTTCTTTCTTTCATCTTTCTTAAACCCTAATTTCGATTGCTTTGTCATTTCTCCCAAATCTTTGTTCTAAAACCCAACTTTGATTGAAATCCCGATTTGAATCGGGATTTTTTCCAATTTCATCCACCATTTTCTCAAAATGTCTTTTGATCCCTCCAGCAGTTCGCTTCTTCCTCCCTCTTTCGTTTATCTCTTCATTTATGCAAACAAACTCATATTTTGAGGGTTTCAACCATCTGGGTTTGCTAGAACTTTAAGAAACATAATATCTAAAACCTTTGTCGGAGTAAGGCTAGATGTAACCAATTAGATCAAGAAGAGGAGTTAGTTCATCCGAAATTCCAGGAAATCAAATCTCAGAGAGAAGAAATGGATGGGGCTAGGACCACGATTTCAAAAACTCTCGTGGCGACATAGGAGCAAACGTGAGGAAGAGGGATGAGGAGGAGAGACCTACTGATTTCTATCAAATCATTATCTTTCAATTTCATTGTTTATGTTATGGTTTTGCAAATACTTTATGGCAAATATGTGATTGATTAGTGAGGGAGATGATGGGTTTTCAATTTTGAGTTTGGGTTTGGGTTTGAGATCCATCCTACATTTTTTTTTCCTATTGGGTATTGATCAAAGGTTGAAGATGGGAGTACATCCGTAATCCGTCAAAATATGTCCGCGAGACATGCATAAAATTATAACCAAGTCATCATCTAGGTTATAATCTTGTTATGTTTCGTTAAATTATTTAACGAAAGTTAGATTTTTTAACGGAGTTTGGGAATAAGATTAATATGACTGCGTAATATTAAAAGGGTGGTTAAAATTGCCAAAAAAAAAAAAAAAAAAAAAAAAACCACGATGGTTAAAACCGCAGCTTCATAATAGTACAAGGGTTTAAAAGTCTGATTGGCCTTTTAAATAAAACAGAAAGATAAATAGAAAGAAACAATATTTATTGCAGTCCGGCAAATGGCTCCTACCTAATGGTACTACCTTCATCCCAAAATGAAAGTCCGACAAAAAAAAAATGTTGTTGACCAAGAGCAAATTTGAAAGTTTATCGGACATTTATTTTGGGACGGAGGGAGTATAAGATTAAGTCATATGATACAACACTTGGCTGAGTCCTTGGCACCAAAAATCCTGTTACAAAGTGGTTGCAAAGAACTCACGTGCTTCATTATATCGGTCTGCAACAACGTTAGAGAGAGGGTTGACTGGCTCCACGAGATTTGAGTAGGGGCCCAATACAGCACTTGGAAGAGGGGGAGAATTGGCATTCTCCGACCAGCTATATTGGGAGGTAGACAAACCGCTTAGGCAGTAACAGGTGTGGTAGTGGTCTCTCCCTTTCCCCGGTTTGTCTCTAAATCCTCCGTCCATCTGCATTATCCAAACAAGTTATGAGGGATAAAAGCTGCAATAAGGGTCAACAATTTGATTCAAACTGCATATAACATAAATACCGGCCATAATTTGTAGCCTTTGAATTTCTTATGTATTAAAGTTACGGTGCATGAAAAATATCATAGTTTGAACATGAACAAAAAAAATTAGGAAAAAATAAACATTTATAGCTTAGATTTTGAAAGTGAACTCATGGAACGTCCCAAAAAAGGAATAGTGGACTATTAATGTGGAAGGGAGGGAGTATATATATTTTCTAAGAAGTTTAACGTAGAATTTGCATCTGATGTTTCCCCTTCAAATAATATACGAGAAATTACGAAAATTCTCCAGGTTTGTTCTAGGATTCCCCTTTATAGTGAATAAGCGGGAAAAAAAACGTGACATGGGGGAATTGGATGGGACATAAGAATAAAATGAAGTTCGTGAATGGGCATAGAGAATGGAATACACTCCATGTCACTGCCCCATCTGAAGATACCCATTAAGCAATACGTTATATGATGATAACCGACTCGATATCCAAATAAAGTTAGGGTTGGAAAGCTTGAGATGCAGGGAGCGGGATAAGAGGGAGAATGATTATGCTGATAATTTTCCCACCAAGGGTTAAAAAAGCATTGGTAAGAAATCCAGCATAATCAACCACAGTAAAGAATCTGTATGTGATAAGAGTACCTGTGAAATCAACAAAAGATATTGCTGTAAAGCAATGCTCTGAAAAAGGGGTCCTGATTTTGTATATACTCGTTTAGAACCAATATTGAATGAATTCCCTTGATCTGAAGCATTTCGTTGTCCTGCGTTGAGTGACGTCAAAATCAAAATTAATTAATTAATAAGAGATAAACAGAAGGGCACAAAAGGTCTGAAAGTAACTTATAAGCGTTACTCCCTCCGTCCAAAAAAAAAATGTTGCGCATTGACTTATTTCAACTTGATTGATCTTTGATTTGACCAAAGATTAATTAAAAAAATCTTCATCAAATTTTAATAATTGTTATTGATACTTCTTCATAAAAAATACTATCGATTAGACTTTTTTTAGAGCCAACGAGCCTTGGCTCTAGTGGCATAGAGCCCTGGCTTTCCTTCGGGAGGTTCAGGGTTCGCATCCCCCCCCCCCCTCGCCCCTCCCTCATGTTGTGATTGAAATGTTGAAATTTGAACGAAAAAAAAAAGACTTTTTAGAACCTCATGAAAATAATTAGAATTTAGTACCTTTTTAATCAAAGTACAATTAAGTTGACTAAAGAAGTCAGGATTTGACATTTTTCAAGGGACGAGGGGGTGTAACTTAAGCTGATATACCTTCCTCCATATTATGGTAAGTCTCATCAACATCGCATGGTGTCCCTTCTAAACCCTGTTCATCTTCTGATAAATCAGACGCTTCAGAACTTTCAGTGCTGGCACTACTGCAATGTCCTTCGGCAGCAATTGCGTGTAATTTTTGTAACAATACAGCAGCTCCTCCCTGTTCATTTGGCACAATCATTTCATTGTTCATAGAGTAATAAACATGAACAACAATAAACTTTATATTACCTGCCAGAAGGAATAGCATCCATCAACCAATTTATTTGTTCTCCCTTGAAAACCACCCTCCACTCCTTGTCTAAATACAATCCAGTCCTGATTTAATATGAAAAGCTGGATGTAAAGAAAAGATAAAAAGAAAAGAAAGGAGGAAGTGTCCTCAAAGCTAGCACTAGTTCACTACACGAAACAAAGTACCCCCTCCATCCCATAAAGATGTTCTCATTTCTACTTTTGTTTGTCCCAAAAAGTAAGTCTCATTTCCAAATTTGAGTGATTAAAATAAGTGAACTTCAGTCATTTGTTACAGGCATAACACTTACTTTCATTAAGGTAATTCTTACTTTCATCAAGGATAATGATGGAAAGTTTTATATATCACTAAAATGTTTGAATAGTCAAATAGGAACATCTTTATGGGACGGAGGGAGTATTTCACTTTATTAAGGGCAGACACTTCCTTAAGATATAACGAGGTTATAACAGCACCTAACAAACCAATCTGAACCCTCGCATGCTCATTCATTTCTCCAACTCGCAAGTATATGTGAATAAAATACACGTAAATGTGTGACAAAACTTGATGCAACAATGCCAAATGACGTTCAAGGATCCCAAATATCAGCACAATTAAGTAATAAAAAACTATATCATATTTATCTTAAGACAATGATACTGCCTTGGTCAGGGCTGAATAATGGAAAATGATTTATATGCCCAAGACCCCATGTTTGGAAGCGACTTAATTTAGTTGAGTACAGCTAGGTTGATATCTTTTGGAGAAGTGTTAAGTTGTTAAATAATTAGAAATCTATTGGGGTCCATATGCTAAAGAAGCATAATGAGAATGTCCACTTAAAAGAAGCAAAAATGCCTTACAGTTAAACTAGCCAAGTCCAGACGATTAGCCTCGTTGATCAAAATCATTGTAGCCAATCCACAAAAGGTGTACCTATAATTGTAAATCAGATTACGAGGGCTTTACAAGATAAATCAAGATCAAAATAAACAAGAGGACTTGCATGGTTATGCATGCATACAAGGATCGAATGAATTTATATATTTAATTCAAATTTTCTCACTCTAAAGTTGCACAGTTGAATAATATCTGAATTTTACTTGATCCAACACAGAAAGTAGGAGGTGAAACATACCCACCGTGAGCTTCTGAACCAGGTTCACCAGAAATACCACCTTCGTAGGTCTGACAACTGCACAGAAGATGTCATTATAAATGCGCTCACTTAATAACAACAAAGATACAGAAAATCTACGATAATACAATTAGTACTGTGGAAGTAAATGAATTCAAATTTAATATGAAAAATAAACTAGGTTACTAATTACCATTCTCCATATTCTCACCTAAAATTCGTAATAAATACATGAAAAGTAATTTAAGGGAACAAGACATAATGCTGTTCAGCTCCTTAGAAAAAAGTTCCAAAGGAACAGCTGCAGTGCACCAACCTTAAGATGTAGTCTCCAACATTTTCGGTTAGATCATTGTCCAAAATGTTTAGAGCGCTCGCAACCTGGTTGAAGCAAGAAAATTGTAAGAAAGTTGAAACATATCAAAGACTAACTAGCTTTCCATTACTAATCCTAATTCAAGGATTAAATTTATGTTTAATTTTTAGTTAAATATAATAAAGGTAAATCAGGAAAGCCATAAATCAATTAGCTCAACCAGATCCTTTTAAAAGGACTCTTTATATTGAACATATTCTAATGGCTGTTAGATTGGTTACCACCTTGGAATGGCAATTATTTTACATTACCACAAAATTAAGACACATTAATACAAACTCCCAGAGATAAGAGGACTAACTTACGGATATTGCAGTATAACAAGCTCGAACATCTACTTCCCCACCATCATGCATACTGATTTGAGCAAACAGCGTATTATTTAGAATAAACTAAAAATATACTGACATGCAGAAATTCTGGGAACAAGTACATCTACAAATTTAGGGGTTAGAAAAAAAAAAAGAATTTTTTAAGACTGGCTAAAGTAAAAGTTTATCATAAGGTAAAATGTTACAGAGAACAAGGGCATCCATATTGACAATTGTGTAATATTCTAAACTACCTTAAAAAAAATTTAAGTCAAAACAAGGAGGAAGCATCTGATTCAAACTGGATGGGAAATGAAGATTAGTATAGTCAATTGGTTATAGAAAGGAGGCCCAAAGAAGAAAGTTACTCTTCAAGTGGGACGAGGGTAGTAGTTTTTAGAAAAATGATGGTGGAACATAGCCCCTCTACCAGACCAAATGCTGATTTTACATCAGTAACAACTCTTTTTTTCCCTTTCTCTCAGACCAGTAAATTGCATTTGTACATGATACTGCCATCACTACTGCTGATTAGAGAGTATCAACAGTAAGAGCAAATATCAAAGTGAAATCCCTTATCCGTGTCATGGTGTCTATAAAGAGAAACAACCAACCACGGGTGAATCACAATTAAAACTAGTAATGGAATAGATTTCTGCACGTAAATACTCATTTGGATGTTCAGATGATGCAGTCTTTGACAGAAAGGAAAAAAAAAACAGATGAGAGTGGAAAATTCGTGATATAAACAAACAATAAAAATGCTTCTGTCAGAGAAAAAATTACTCAAGTTATTTAGATGTCAAACCTGAATCCCCCACTTTTGTGTTTCATTCTTCGCAAAAAGGAATAAATTTTGCCTCTGAAATATTTAAAGATGTATCAATATGTTAGCAGAGAAATGTATATTGCTAAACTTCTCCGCAAACAAAGAAATAAAAGCACCTATTGATTGAAGACAGAGATTTGTGGCCACCCAAAGTTATAAGTGAGTTGACTGCAGCATAAGTTGTTGCAAGATGTGGCATCTGAGGCAAACGGAAAATTACTTAATGATATAAATGCCAATGATCAATTTATACATAATCAAGCAGATAATGGTGCCATAAACGGAAATCCATCCAGAACAGTAAATTGCAAGAGTATAAATCCAACTTGCCTGTCCAGGCCCACCACCATATCCACCATCTTTATCCTGAAAAAATTGTAAACAGGATTATTGAAATTATTTCAGAGCAAACCATTAGATAGCCCAAAATACCAACTATTGCCATGATTCGAATGACATGAAGAACCTCTAGAATAAAAGTAAAAAAAAAAAAAACAGAAATTTTTGAAGAGACGTAGTTAAATCTTTACCTGGCAACGACTTAAAAAGTCAATAGCGTTATGTTCCAGGTCAGGATCAACATACTCCCCTAGTAACGCAATTGAATGAAGGATCCAATAGCAAATCCAAGGTCGACTGGAAAGAGGCAAGGCTGAGAATAAGTGGCGATTTAGAAAGAATATTCATGTCATTCGTATAACATTTCATAAATGAACTGATTGAATAGCTTAGTAAGCTACCAAAACAAAATAAGAGCTACCATATTCTGCACAAGATGTCAATGGTCTTTTGATAGAATTGTCCCAAAAAGGGCATTGTAGAATGAAAGCTGATCAATATCTGAACGTCTTAGTTATAAATGATCGGAAATATAAACTTAATTAAGTTGTTTAGGGTTCGGAAAAAAAAAAGACCATATAGATGCTACCCAAATGAAAATCATTTTGATGTACAAAAAGCCGTAAATGTGCTCCAATTTTCCAAAGACACTGCAACCAGTTAAGTTGTTTCCATGGTACATAAAGTTCTCCGGTCAAAGGGATTTGTTTTGCCACTGCACCATCGTACTGACTTTATTACATACTGGATCATACTCCGTATATAGTTGAAACAGACAATTTCCTACGAATGAATACACCCCCTAGCTACATAGGAGTGTTCAGGCAAAGTGTAACAAAACCATGTGTCTATACTCATGCCTGTTATTTCTAACAAGCTATATAACAGGCTCATATTCAACCCTCAGTTCTCTAAGAAAATGCATTACTCCAACAGAATTTTGGTCAAAAATATACATCCAGCCTTAAACGGCAATCTTATTGCTTTACTCTGGGGAACTTTCAAAATACTGGTGTTGGACGAGATGTTGTGTAATACCCGAGATAACACTAACGTGTGTGTATTCTTGCTAAGTGCAGATTTTGCGTGCAGGCTGTTCAAATGACCTTGGTCCAGCTCCAGCACTTATATAGGCATCCAAGCCTTGGTGCCCACTCAATGTACCACGAAATCCTCTACTTGGTTGAGAAACCCACTTTCCGATTCTTTAGCTCCAAGTAGGTAATGGCTCCATCTTTGTAGCAACCACCACTCTTCATTGTGCATCAGCTCCTTGAGATATGCATGCTTCCACACTTGTACTCTCGTGCTCTCCAAGGCTTGTTGACTAACTCTTGCTCTCTTTTCAAGTTTTACACATAAATCTTCATTTATGTGTAACTTTTTCCTTTAACCATTCCCTTGCTTGTAGCTCCGTCATGTGATCATCGAATGACTCTTTGGACCTACAATAACACTAAAGCAGAGAATAAATAATATCAACATCAAATTATTTTGTGGAGTAAAATGATGAAACTATTACCAAGGGTTAAGGATCTTCCATGGATACCTGCTGATGGAGCAGGGCCTAGTACTGGTACATCTAGGGCTTTTTCTACTGTTGTTTCTAGTCTCACAGCAACTGCTACCTTAGGTGTTACTACAGGCAACACTGCACCAAACACTATTACTTCAACTGTTGTATTGGAGTTCTTGCTCAAACTGGTGGAACAATATGATGCTCAGATCACGGGATGGATGGCACAGCATGACGGCACAATCAAGAAGATAGAGAAAAGGGGGAGAAAGTGGTGTTGGAACGAGTGTTGGAGCAGGTGCTGGAACAAGTGGTGCTAGTGCAGGTGCTGAAACAAGGGATGGGACAGGTGAAGAACAAGCAAGGACATAAGAAGGATGATATTATGGTTATGTGATTGGTTTAGAAACAATGGTATTGAATGGTTTGTGGTTTTAAACTCTAAAACAGTTAGTTGTTCTTGATTTTAGATTTTACTTTAGAATGATGGTTTGATTTTTAATCTTAGTTGGTTGCATGGATAATTTACATTTGGGATATTTTGAAGTATTAATTGCTTAGTATTTATCTAATCTCATTTATAAATTTGATAAAGATTGGTGGATAATGATAAACAATTACTCCCTCCGTCCCACCCGACTTAGGATTTTCTCACCCGACACGGGGATTAAGAAATACTATTATAATAAAAGGAGAGAGAATGAGAGTAGGAGGTGTTGTGAGTATTAAAAATAAAACTGGAGAGAAAATGAGTGGTAGGAATAATATGGGGATTGTTGTTGTGAGTATGACAAGTGGGTCCCATTGAATATACAAATAATATAAACTTGTCATTTTAGTACGTTATAAATCGAATAGAACGCCCAAAATGGCAAATTGTCCTAAGTCGTATAGGACGGAGGGAGTATATGTTTGACTTATGAAAATGCATACTCCCTCCGTCCCAACATTTAGTTCACCATTTTGATTTCGGCACGCAAATTAAGGGTGAAGAAAATGTTGTGAGTGTAATAGTAAAGTAGGAGAGAGAATGAGTGGAGGAAATAGTAAATTTGAAAAGTGTTGTTAGTGTAATAGTGAAATAGGAGAGAGAATGAGTGGAGAAAATAGTAAAGATTCATCGCCAAAAAAGGAAAGGTGAAGCTTTAAATGGGACACCAAAAATGGCAAAAGGTGAAGTTATTAATGGGACGGAGGGAGTATACTACATCCATCCCAGTTTAAGCTTCACTTTTTACCAAAAAGGGTGTCCCCAGCTTCATATTTCCAAAAATGGAAAAAATTGTGGGGTCCATTCATCAATCCTACTCACTTATTCCACTCACACAATTAAATTGTGGGCCCCACTTTTCAATCTCACTATTCCCTTCACACATCTAAATTGTGGGTCTCACTTGTCAATACCACTTACTTTTCCACTCGCAACCCTTTTCCCACTCAAGCTTTTTCTTAAAAAATTGTGTCCCACAAATGGTGAAGCATAAACCGAAGCAGAGGGAGTATTGTTTAGTGATTGGAGAATTATAAACATGTTTATTGTTTAGTGATTGGAGAACTATAAACATGTTCATTGATTAGTGATTGGAGAACTATAAACATGTTCATTGATTAGTGATTCGAGAACTATAAAAATGATTGTTGTTTATAAGTGTGTAAAACATTTCCCTTGGGATTTTTATGATATTATGAGAACCTAATGTTTAAGGGGGAGATTAACATAAATGGTGAGTTTCGTATTCTTTGTCCAACATTGTCTTGCAAGAATATCACTTATATTTGTGAAGAAATGTGAATCTAATGGGGAGATCGTTAATGTGAACACTAGTACTGCCAATGGTGTTACCACTAGTGTTTCATACTGTGTTACCAAACAGGAATGGTAATAGTTTCATCATTTTACTACACAAAATAATTTGATCTTGATATTATTTATAGAAAAAAAATGCAAATATAGTACCCCAACTATAGGGCTTGTTTGATTTTCATAGCTAAACTAGTTTTCGTTGCAACCACCCTCATCTGTTTTGTATGCTCGTTTAAGATACCTAGGGCTAACGAAATCCATTTTTTCAGTTAAATTGACATGTGCAATACATGTGACCATTTTTTAAGGGTAAAACATGAAAATCATTGCAATTGAAACAACACAATTAATAAAGGTTTTAAATGTAAATTAATAAATTAAAATGCGAACTAAAATAATTTAAAAGGGGCTTTAGTTTAAAATTATATTTTACAAATAACCCCCTTTTCCTCAAATTTACCCTTCTCCTCTCTCTCTCATCTTTCGCCCTCCCTCCAGATCCACGCCCCATTTGACGGCCGAACATGCCCACCCACTACCTTCCATTATCACTATTTCAACACAATCTTCCTCACCCCCATCACCACCCCTACCTCACCACCAATATCAACATCATTACCACTCAAATTTTAAATTTTTTGAATGAAAAACTTCAAATCTGGAAATTTTAAAACATAAACAAAATTCTAAACAGGGAGAAAGGGGACCATAGAGGTCGGAGCATCGATCGAAATTCAAAACTCAAAACAAAGAACAAAAATTCAAATTTAACAAATTTGAATTTATAACCACCAGATCAGAACCATAGAGAGAGAGGGGGGAAGGGAGGTCGAAGCACCAAAAAAACACCATTGTTAGATCCTAACAAGATCTGAAATGGATCGATGTGGGAGTTAATGGAGGCATGGACAGAGAGGGAATAGGGGAGAGAGAGGATTGTGGGGATGTGGATCTGAAAAGGGCGGCTGAGGGACGACGGCGTAGGGTAGAGGGGGTTGCCGGAGAAGGCATGTCCGGCCGTCGAATGGGGCGTGGATCTAGAGGGAGGGAGAAAGATGAGAGACAGAGAGGAGAAGGGTAAATTTGAGGAAAAGGGGTTTATTGATAAATTATAATTTTAAACTATAACCCCTTTTAAATTATTTTTGTTCATCTTTTAATTTATTAATTTACACTTAAAACCTTAAGTAATTGTGTTGTTTCAATTGCAATGATTTTCCTGTTTTACCATTAAAAAATGGGTCACATGCATTGCACATGTCAATTTAACTGAAAAAATGGATGTCATTAGCCCTAGGTACCTTAAACGTGCATCCAAAACAAATGAGGTACTGTGGTTGCAACGAAAACTAGTTTAGGTATGAAAACCAAACCAGCCTTATAGTTGGGGTACTACATTTGCATTGTTTCCTTATTTATTCTATGTTGTTTAGTGTTATTGTAGGTCCAAAGAATCATTCAAGGATGATCACATGATGTAGCTAAAAAAAGGAATGGTTGAAGGAAAAAGTTACAAATACATGGAGATTTATGAGTAAAACTTGGAAAGAGAGGAAGACTTAGTCAACAAGACTTAGAGAGCACGAGTGTGGAAGCATGCATAGCACAAGCAGTTGATGCACAATGAGGAGTAGTGGTTGCTACAAAGGTGGAGACATTACCTACTTGGAGCTAAAGAATAGGAAAGTGGGTTTCTCAACCAAGTAGAGGATTTCGTGCTATATTAAGCAGGCACCAAAGCTTGGATGCCTATATAAGTGCAAGAGTTGGACCAAGGTCATTTGAACAGCCTACTAGCAAAATCTTGCTTGTATTTATTTTCCACCGGAAAACTCTTTTTAATTTCATTTCTAAAGCGTCGTATGTGTGATTGTTGGTGTTACATAACACTATACATAACACCTGTGAGTTTCCTTTCTAAAACGTATCAACTCTGTACAAAACTTTGTACAAATAAATTATGAAGAAATTACTTTTATCATTAAAAACTATAATTTTGCCCCCTTAGCACTTGGAACAAATAACACTAGTTTTGCCCCCTTCAAACAAAAATTAGTTATTACATCATAATATTCCATAAAATAATTTTGACCCGTTTAAGAAAATTTCCAGCTCCGCCTCTGCATACATATGAAATCAAAAGTCATCATGAATCGTGAAAGAGAGAGAAGTGTACTTGGCATCAAGGACGACAAACGAAGAATTGAGCTGCCGTAATCCATTGGTCAGATACTCAATGTGATTATCTCTTCGAAGTTCCAACCTTTTGCCAATGCCCAAATTTAGGCAAAATCAATCAATTGAAATTCGCACATAAATACACATATGATTAGAGTAAAAGAAAAAACCCTAGCTTGTTGACAGATACAAATAAAGTGATTACCAGACAGATTGGGAATTGGGGGGGAGTTTACTGAAGTTATAATAGCTGCGAAATACTTGATCCTCCACCTTCCTTTGCTCTTCTTGTGTCACCGTTGCCATTCCGGTCGCCGGCTCACTCATCCTCACTGTATGGAATGTTGTTGCCTTTTCCAACTAGCAAGCGCTTATGGACTTGGGTTTAGTAGACGTTTTGGCAGAGCAGACAATTTGGATCGTCATATAAATTACTGCTAACCTCCGACCATAAAATCTTACTCATTTACTTTATTTACTTTAATGATTTATTAATAACAATTTTAGATTTTTAATATGACGATTAAATTGACATTTTTGTTTAGTCAAAATTCATTAGTATTGACCGCCAAAAACAGAAGTGGGTAAGATTTTATGGAACGGTAAGAGTATAAACTAGCGGTACTTCATCCGTTTCACGGTAAAATCATGTTACTGTATTTAACAATTAAAATTTAATATATAAAAGATTATTTTTCTCTACTTGATTTCAAATTATAAATGATGTGAAATCATTGGTTTCTTAGACCATTTGCAATGGACATGTTGAAAAAAAAAATCAACTATTGAAAACCTTGCAATGGTGTGTTGAAAAAAATTTCAACAGTTGAAAGTTTTTGTTTTTGTTGAATTTATTCAATACCGGTTGAAAAAAAAAATGGGCCCCACTTCTGCCACATGTCGCCACCCCATTGGACCAGAAAAGGCGCGTGTCATCCACCTTCCGAAGAGGCGCGTCATGCGCTGAACTTTTGCTTTTTTTTTCCTGAGATGCCACTTGTCGGTTTATGATTGGTCCCTTTTTTTTTTTCAAATTTCATCCAAATTTTTCAAAAGCAACTAACTTATATAAAAAATAAAAAAAAAAATTTTACACCAAAATTCATAATTTTTTTTCTCTACAAATAGAGTCTTGTTTCATTTGATTTGGACACAAAAAAAAATACTTTTTTTTCAATATAAATTTCTCAATTATGTTGAAAAATAAGGAATAAAAAATAAAATTAAATAAAATAAGTATGAAGTATTTTTTAATTATAAATGATAATAACAATTATTATTATTATTATCATTAATAATAATTATTATTATTTTTTTAATTAATAATAATTATTATTATTTTACTAATCATAAAAATAAAGAATATAAAATAAAATAAAAGTGATGGGATATAGGATGATGAGTTGCAAGGATGTTGAAAAAAATAAGGGTGTTGAAACAATTGTAGGGGTTAAAAATTGAATAGGGTGTTGAATAATTAGGCGGATGAGAGAGAAACTGATGTGTCGTGTTTTAAAGGGTGTTGAAACGATTGTAGATGGTTTTAGTAATCAACGGTTGCTCCTTTTCTTTTCTTCTTTTCTTTTTCATTTTTCAATTTTCGTCCTCATCTCAACCGGTCATACAGAAGAGGGAGAAGAAACCAGTCAACATAACGGTCAAGAGAAAATCGAAAATTTAGCCAAACTTCAAACTTCAAACTGTATAGAACTCGCTACACGGTGTAGCGAGTTATGCTTCATTTAATTACGATTTTTTTCTCAAATAATTCTATTTTAAAAATATAAATCCCAAAATAACTCAAATTTGAAACTATTTTCCAAAATGACCCAATTATTCCATTTTAAAAATATAAATCCCAAAATAACTCACATTCGAAACTATTTTCCAAAATGACTCAATTTTTATTTTTTTCTCAAATAATTCCATTTTAAAAATATAAATCCCAAAATAACTCACATTTGAAACTATTTTTCAAAATGACCAAATTATTCCATTTTAAAAATATAAATCCCAAAATAACTCACATTTGAAACTATTTTTCAAAATGACCCAATTTTTAGATGTTACCGTTAACTAAATCGCTACACCGTGTAGCGATTTCACCCGGTATAGCCAAAAAAGAAGAAATCGATTGAATCAAAATAGAAAAAAATCTGTAGAGCCTAAAAATAATCGGTCAAAAAAATCGATTGTATTGGATCGAATGACCCTAAACCAATAAAGCAAAGGAAAGGTAGACAGCCACAAGAAATAAATTACTCCCTCCTATTATACTTTTTAAGCCTTGACATGACCGACAATGAACATCAATGCATTCTTAACCTTATTCATTCTCCCTCGATTTGGGGTACGATTTGGGGTTAAAGAGAGTTTTTTAATATTCATTATTTTATGACAGAGTAATACTTCCTCCACTAGTGGGTCATACCGTTATAGTGATGTTTAGTTAATAATTGGATTATTATGGCAATGATTTTATATTAATTTAATCATTTTAATGTAAATTTGTTATTAACATATTATTATAAATGTATCCATAATAATTTAAACGGTAACATGTTGAACTCGCTACACCGTGTAGCGAGTTCTAAAAATTTGGTCATTTTGAAAAATAGTTTCAAATGTGAGTTATTTTGGAATTTATATTTTTAAAATGTAATTATTTGAGAAAAAAATCTTATTTTGAGATTTATAATTTTAAAATGAAATTATTTCACAAAAAATTTGTAAATATCTTTCATAATAGACTTTTTTTTCTCAAATAATTCCATTTTAAAAATCTATTTCCCAAAATAACTCACATTTGAAACTATTTCCCACCAATTTTTGGAAATTGCTACATTGCGATCGATGAAACTCGCTACATGATGTAGCGAGTTTAACCGATATTACTTAAATATATTTAAGATCTACCGATGCCACATTAGTGGTGATGTCACCGGTTTCATCTACTTCATTATCATCGGTAGAATGACAGGTTACATTAAGAGATATTTTCATTATTTTTCTTTTTCTTTTCCTTCCAATCGACCGATGATACAATGGTTCTTTCCATGATTGCGTTAAAATACAATTTGTTTGTTTGGTTGGGTGGGTGGACTATTGATTATGATCATCGCCATTTTCTACTTTTCCTTTCTTACTCCTTTCATACGAATATAAAAATTAGTAAATGTGAACATACAAAGATTTTTTAAAAAAAAATTGTAAATTAGAAGTAAAATGTGAGATTTTTTCTGATTTAATTCCATTTTAAAATTATAAATTCCAAAATAATTCACACCCAAATAGGTTGAGCAAGTTGATCGACCCAAATAGGTTGAGCAAGCCGACATGTCACATAATAAGTCATGCAACAGGTCACACAATAAGTTATGAAAAAAGTCACACAACAGGTCATCTTCTCTACCAATGACATCATCAGTCATACTTCTCTAGTAACCAATAGGTCACACCCATCGGTTGAGCCGTGACATAGCCATTACCGATACCCCTTAATTTACCCATATTCACCCTAAAATATTTCATATCTCTCCCCCACTTAATCAATTATACATACATAATTATCTTAATCATTTGAAAGAAAATATATATTATGTATAAATCTAATAGTGTTTTTCAAAAAAATAAAATAAAATTATTTGCATCGGTTGACACCCAAACAAATCGGTCAACACTCACCTAGTTGGATAGCCATCTCGGTTGACAGTTGACAACCAAACAAATCGGTCAACAAAGGATAATTATTATCATTATGATTTATTTTTATAATTAATAAATTATTATTATTATCATTATGATTTATAATTAAAAAAAAATACTTCACACTTAATTAATTTTCATTAAAAAGATATTGAAAAATTAAAAAGGAAAATTAACAAAAGATAATTAAGAAATTTATATTTTAAAATTATGAATTTTTTTCTGTGTTCAAATCAAATGAAAATAGTCTCTATTTATAGAGAATTTTTTTTTATGAATTTTGGTGTAAAAAAATAAATTAATTAATTTATTATAAAATAATTTAGGTAAAAGGAATCGGATAAAAAAAATTTGAAATTCAACCAGCCAATAGTAGGACGCCACATGTCACAATTAAAAAAAAAAAAGGAAATCTGCTTGCATACACGCGCCTTTGTCGGCGCGTTTATTGCACGCGCCATTTTACTCCCAATCACGACCTGTCACGTGTAATTCGAGTAGCATATCTTCAATTATGCCATGAAAAAAAATGACTAAATTGCCCCTGAAATTTTGGCAAAATTTTTGGCGCTATTAATGTTCATTGGGATGACTTGTTTTAATATATAGATAGATGAGATGGAACAATATATTATATTCTAATCCCTTAAAGCTAGCATATTTGAGATATCCCGTTTGGTAAGCGGGATAAAGCGGCACGGGACGGGATGGGACGGGACGTCCTGCAATTTTTTTAATTTTAATATTTATTTTAACCTCAAATGTATTTTATCACTTAATCTTTAGTTTTTTTTCCAACTATACATTGTCTTTTGTATTAATTAAGTTTTTTTATGAAATTAAAAAGTTTTGATCTTGTTAGATTGTAAAAGATTAATCTCATATTTTCAATTTAATGTTTTACATCATGTCAGTTGGATTTTAGTTTATAATATTAGAGTCTTCTTGTCTCCTATTGTCCTGCGTCTCGAGATAGATTTGGGACGAGACGAGGTATTTCAGGCCCGCGAATAATTCGGGATGACCCGTCCCGTCCCGCGTACTTGCGAAATATCATAGTTTCATCATGTCCCGTTATTTCGAATTGACGGCTCTACGTTTTACGTTTTGGGCTTAGTTGTTACATGTCAAAAATAAGTTTATGCCCCTCCTCTTAAGGGTACCACCACTGACGGTAAGTTACATCCAATATTAAAGTTATCAATATTCTTAGTCGTTAATTATTTAAAATAGACAATAAGACTCGTTTGTCATTTTTACAAAAAAAAAAAAAAAAATCTACCACTTTATCTTTTTTATTTTACTTTTTACACTCAAAACATTTTTTTTTTTTTAATTTTTGTGTATAATCAAACTAAAACCTTACTCCAGGCAGAAAGAATATTAAAAATGATTTTATGCAGAAATGGGGTAGTTGGTTGGAGGTGGTGATAGGGGTTGGGGTCACGGGAATTAGATCACAATTTTCTTCTTTTTACAAATGAAACAACATATTTTGATTCATGCACCATTTTTTTCGGCCTTTTTTTTACAATTTCATGTAACAATTCATGTTACTCTCTTTCTCTCTCTAATGAATGTCCAAAATTTCATTTATAAGATATTCTGAAAATGTTTATCTTTTATAATTAAATGACAAAAATGAATGAATCTTTCTATTATTAATTTTTTTGATAAATAATATTTATGGATAATATTTTTTCCAATAATGACATTAATTTTAAAAATTTCTTGAAAATTATGGAGAGAGAGAGAGAGTACAAGATATATAAAGAAGGTCCAGCACTACATAATTTTATAACTATTAGTAGTACTTTTTAATAAATAAGAAAGATAAGTCTATACTTTAACAACATTATTCACTGGCGGCCACTTTGTGTTTTTTTTTTTTAATCGTACCAATTTAGCACTACATAATTTTATAACTATTACTTTTTACAATCAAAATTACCATTTTGCCCCTCCCTTGGTAATAAGAAGAAATAAAACTATATTAAATTTTAATTCCCCTTTTTAAATTAGACTTAGGTATTACGTTATAATACTCCATATTAAATATAATTTTGCTTTCCTTTAAAAATAGAGGCATTTACAAAAAACTACTTTAAAAAGATGAAAATTACAAAAAAAAAAAAACACATAAGTTCGAAATTATAAAAAAAAAAAATTGGTTTTTTTTAATGAGTTATGGTCAAACAACTGATAATTTCCTGGGCTTATCTCAGTGTTCAAACAACTGGAGCGTAATTTCGCTATCACTAGTTTACAACTGATAACTGAAATTATCACTTGTTTGATCAAAATTGATAAAAAAAAAGTTTTTTGTAAAAAAACAAAAAAAAATAGTTTTTTGTAATTTTTCATCTTACATGTTTTTTTTTTTATATATAAATGCCATCTTTTTAAGTGAGTTTTTTGTAATAAACCCTTAAAAATATTATGACTACGCTACTGACACCGTTACCATTTCTCCTCACTTGAAATAAAAATGATTTATGAGAATAGCCCTTATGCAAAAACTTAAAAAATGGTCGCATAACATTAGACTCAACTTATAGAAAATAGGTCAAAGGATAAAGGATGGAAGAATATATAATCAACATCATTGTATTCATAAAATTAAAGGTTATAACTTGATCCACTCTCCAAATTAGGAATTTTTAATTTATTTTATACTTTGCATTTTAGATATATGTATCATCACTTTTAAAGTTTAAGTAACTAAATTTATTATTTCCGTTCAAATATCGACGAATTACTAGTTTAACACTAAAAAGTGGCAACAAGTATGTAGGTACCAATTTAGTTTTGTTTCCTCTGCCATATTAAAAGGGTCTTTTAAGCGGCATCACAAACTTATAAATCATGGCAAAAATATTTTTTTTATTTACTTAAAAAAAATAATTAAAAAAATTATACTTTATTAAATCGCTCTTATATAGTACTTCCTCCGTCCCAATAAAAGCTTCACTAATTACTCAAAAGGACGTCCCGTTAGAAGCTTCACCTTTCCTTTTTTGGCAAAGAATCTGATGACGCCAAGCTTTTCAGGGTCAGGAGCGGTTTGAGGATATCTGGCTAAGATATTTAAATGGTTTGTTTGTACCTAGATCACAACACAAGAAATGTTGACCCTGCTTAAGGTCAAAGTTGGATGTTACTCCAACTCGACCCTCGAATGTGAGAGTAAGAATACCGAGATAATAAGGCTTTGAATACCTTGGAGTGTGTGTGTGTTTAGGGTTTAGAGTAATATGGCTTACTCAAGTGTATCCGGAACTTACCTGCCCAAGGGGGTAAAGGCCTTCTATTTATAGCAATGCCACGGTGCTTTGTTGAGGTAAGAATGAGATCGCCCTAGGGGGCACTTTGGTATTTGACCGCCTACACGTGTCCGCATCCAATTGGTCCCGTCTGTGAGGGAACATCGATCCGTCCAGGGACATGGCTTCTGAAAGGGACATGCGTGAGCCGAGTGTGGCGGCTTGGAGCATTAAATGGAATAAGAGGCGCCCGACCGAGCTACATTGAATGCGCGATGGGGGAGCGCAAGTGGCCCGTCGTGAGCTAGTAAGCTAACTTGCTCGCAAGGCTCGACATTAACCGGGAGGTGCATGTGTGCCCGCGGTCAACATTGTGGCCGCAGCCAAAGGTATATGACGCGAACACGGTTGATGCGGGCACGCCACGGCGGTACGGGTCCCGCGACATTCAATCTCGCGGCACGGACCCAACGGTGGCAGTGTCGTGCGGGCACGAATATAGCGGTCGATCCTTCCTGGTCTTTGATAGGATTGATGCGGGAGGGATGCGGCTCTTGACCTCAAGGGCCTATCTCGTCCGCGGCCTCCCCCCGCCGGCCTAGAACCGCCTCGTCACCGGTTTCTGGACTGCATCCGAGCGCAGTGCCCGGCCCAAGAGAGATCCGGCTCATCAATGGCCCCTAGCTCCGAGTGTGATTATTTATGGTCTGAGCAAGGAGGTACTAGAAGCTCGGTAGGATTGGATCGTCGTTTTGGCGAGCACCAGTGTTAGCACTTTTTGTTGTTTGTTGTTTGGCCCCATGGGCCTATGGGAACGTTCGGGAGGCACCAGTGAGTGACACGTGGTCCTCGCATGGTGTGCCTCCAGGATCAGTGGCCCCCCGGCGATGAAAAGACGGGTAGTGGTACGTACGGGGGTACGTGTCGCTCATCCAAGGGGGGCAATAAATGTAAAATTTATTTAATTTTCGAATTTTCAAACGTTGGAGACGGTTCAGTGGTCCGAGGTTGGGATTTGTGGGCTAATTAATACGCGGGTTAACCCGTATAGGTAGGCCTTATAAATACCAAACCCTTAAACCTCAAACCCTTTTACCGTTTCCAAACCTTCAACGAGCTTAGAGAGAGATTTTCTTGCTGCGAAATCCGTGCTAGTGTTTCTCCGAATCCCTCCTTCAAGTTTTCCTTCGTAAGTATTTGGGTGTTTTTCTTCTTCATCTCCTTCTATTTTTTTCTTTTCTGGGTTTTGAAAGATGACCACCCGTGAATTTGGACCCCGCCGTCCCCTAGAACTAGGAGATGGAGCCACCCCGATATCTTTGCTATCCGTAAAAAGATCGGGGATTTTAGGAAGGTAGGCTTCGGGTGGCTTAGCTATCCTGCCAAGCTTTCGTATTTCGTGAGAAAGAAGATTGGGGCCGTTCGTCCCACCCCATGCCAGGGAGGGCAAGAGAAAATATATATATAATCGGGATGTACCGGTGTTGGGGGATCACCGTAGCTAAGAAACTTTGTAATGGGGGTTTTGTGTGTTTCCCCGCGAGAGAGATCGTGGCTCGAACGCCGTTAAACTAGTGAGGAGAGCGATTCGTGTCCTCGAACAAATAACTCGATTGGGAGAAGTGTGAGCTAATGGACCCCCATCAAACCAATGCTCCGCGGCACCGGCACGCACCGAATGACCCTCTAGATGTTTTGCCCCTGAGGACTGTATTTCCTGATTTGGTGCCCGCGGCCCCTGGTGCTGACCCCATTGAACCGAGTAGTAGCGAGGAGCCGGGAGCCTCTGAACTTTGAGACTACTGGAGGTGGGGAGGATGAGGATGAAGTGACCTCTGCCCGCGGTGACGCTACTGGTCTCTTTGGCTCGACGAGCACGGAGACCGAGGAGGATGACCGCGAGGTCGAACTTAGGAGGGCTGCGGGGACCTCTAAGAAGGCCGCTGAGACCACTAATATTGTGGATGCCTTTTCTGATCCTGACTCTGAGGAGGAGGCAGAGGTGGTGGCCCCTGCTCGAAATAAAGGCAAAAGGCCAGCAGCTGAAGTGAACCCTGGTCCTGGTCGTGGCCGCGGAAATAAGAAAGCCAAGGAAGTGGCTACCATTGACTGGGAGGAGGATATCTATGAAGTATACAATGTTGACCGTAATGCCTTCCGTGTCCGCACCCTTGGGCACGTACATTTGAAGGATAAAGACAAGCCGCGGCCGTAGACAGAGCCGATGTCCGCGAGGACAATAGGGCCTTGGTTTTTTATGGTGCCCAATTTGAGAACGGCCTAAGATTTCCTGACCCATTCTTCTACTTTTTCTTGGAGTTCAACAAATGCCTCCCATGCACTCCGACTCCTAACGCCATTAGTGGCTATAGTCTCCTTCATCGCGGTCCCAGATTCCACGGCTAGCGAACCTACCTCCGGCCGGGCTTTATGCTTACTACCGTAACCGCATTAGCCGTAACATTTTGGGTTTAAAAGGCTAGGAATTATTCTACCCGTACCTTCTCTCCTCCCTCAAATAAATTTGACTAACGGAACCAGAGGGACATCTTCGTCATCAGTCTAGGTTCGGTTGGCCCTTCTCCAAACCCTCAAATCCAAATCCCGATGAAGGTGGCCGCTAGTAGCTATCCTGCACCCCTCTTCCGCCGATCACATGCGCTCGTGCCTTAGAGAAGTATTTGGCCAATTATCTAGACGGGAGGAGCCCGTGTATGATGTGGGCGCCTATAATGGAGGATGAGCCACTTTTGATCTACTTCGGGGGTGGCTCGCAGGAGGGCGCCCATATGCCCCCTGCAGTATAAATAGAGCCTCCGCCCGCGACCCCGATTGGAGGGTGCACGAGCACTACCACCCGAGGCGGATTGTAGAACTTGCATGCCGGGCGTGTAATGCGATCCTCCCGAACTTATCTGGCCTCTCGATTTTTCATATAATCGTTGCCCATTCATTTTTGCTTTTGAATTTTTGAACCGCATTCTAACCATTTCTCTTTCCCTCCGCAGTAGATCCCGAAGAATACAATTTTTGATGGCTCCCATGGCTCGTCGCTCAACCGAAGGCCAAGAACATGAAGGCCAATAGTGATGCCGCCGCGAGGAGGCGACCGAGCTGGGGGAGTCCCAACTAAAGATAAGATCGTTCTCGTTGTCGCTAGGAAAACCGGGGAGCCTCTCGACCAGCCTCCAAAACCATCCCGACTACGGGAACCTTCCTCCACCTCCCAAGCGGTCCTCCCCGCCAATGCTCTCCGAGCCACTTCTCCCGGCCGCACCATTCCTTCCGCCACCAAAGTGGATTCTCGGAAGAGGAGCGACAGAGAAGGAGACTTGGGGCAAGGACGTAGAGAAAACTCCGTAAAATCGGGGATGCTCCTCCGTAACGTGATCGCTCCCGCCGCGAGCCTCCCCATCTTCCCCCATCGGGGATCAATTTGTTCTCGCAGCCTTATCCGGTGGCCCCTATGACCACCCGCGAGGAGACGCTGGCAGCTAGGAAAAAGCCGTCCGAGGTGCCCGGCCTTGCGACGGGGTGGACATCTACGCCCGAAATTCTCGCCAACGCCTGGGGATCGGCCGGGTGAACCGTCCGTATTCCCGACTTCTACAAGAACATAGTTGTCGAGGAGAATGCTCCTCGGCCATGGTGGGGGACATGCAAGGCTCTTTTGCTTCGACCGAGGTAGATAGCGCCTAATTCACTCTTTTCGGGGTTCCATATTTCCAACACACTCTCTCCGTGTCTAACACCTTTTGTTCTCTTTCCTCGCAGCGTGAGTGGCAATAAGGTGTCAGCAGCTTACGCCTGAAAGCTGCGATACTGGCCCGCCTCGAAGGATAATGAAAAACTCTCCATTTTGCGGCCAAACTTCGCGTGAGCCTGGGAGGAGGCTCAAGCGCAGGTGATTGGGACCTTGAACTCCTTACGCTGAGGAAAAGTGACAATGCCTTTCAAACAAAAAGGGAGTCTGATTCCCATGACTTCTTCGACCGCTCGGTCGCGTGGAGAAGTGACCTGAGAGGGTAAGCGGGTCGGGCCGGGATGAGCTCCTGCGGCACAAGGCCGAGTGGGAGCCTGCGTAAATAAGTGAGCCTGCGGGCGGCCAAGCTCTGGGAGGCCGCCAAGGTCGATCGCAGGCCTGTAGGGAAAAAGCGCGGACGAGCTTCGTCCGACTCCAACCAGCTCCCTTACAAGAGGGATTTGGAGGCGGGAGGGGAAATCTCGCCCTCGACGCATGTTCGTGCAAGGAAAGTGGGCCGTGGAGGAGTACAAAAACTCCTGTGAATTGGTTAAGTGATTGGCTTCGGGCCGAGAATCTCGGCTCTGGGCATTTGTGGCCGGGGTCCTGACACGAGATTTCTGAACTTCTGCGGCCACTCGGGCAAAGTTCTCTCGTACAAGAGCCGGCGCGTTAGTTGGCTCGGTTGTTGCTAAGTGACGACGAAGAATGCTTGCTCCTCGGGCATGCGTTCGTTCCCTTGTCTCGAGGATGAGCGTGAAAAGCTTCTGGAGCTGTCCGCTCGCGGCCTCCCTTGCCTCCCCGTGTGGCAGAGGTGATCGCTTCTTAGTCTCCCATCGCAGATCTCGGGATGAGCCGAGGCCTGGGGAGAACCCTATTTCTCTCTGGGATGCCCTTGCCCGCGTTCTACCAAAGTGTGCTCGCCATAGGAGACCTCTTTCCTCATCGGGCAGCCTCCTGCGCTCCAGCCTCTCCACCACTCGAGGCCGCCCGATCCTATCACTGCACTCCTCGTTTGCGAACTCCACCTCGCCCTCTCCAACTCCTCAATCAAAGATCCCAAGCGGGCAAAGCTCCAAGTAGCTTAGGTTTTTTGTTTTTTCTTTTGTAATAGATTAGGACTTTGTAACATGTTTTCAAGAATAGAAGCATTTTTCGTAACTTATTCTCTTTTAATTACTGGTCTCGTAGAGCTACTTTATGAGTATTTGCAATTTTTGAGTACCTCGGGATACTGTGCATTCTTGCTTCTTTTTCTCTCTAGCTTCTTTTGACTTGTAATTAAACTTATATATTCTTTCCTTCCTGCACAAAAGCTTAAAGTAGGCCCTTTCGCCCGCATTTTTTGAAGTTTTCCTAACTCTTTATTCAAAATCACTTGGATTTTTTTGTGAGAGTCAGCTTTTCTTATTCATCTTAAGTGATCGCTTTTTGTTTGGCTCATGTGGCAAACTTCTGGGGCCTTCTCCCAACCCCTTTGCTCTGGGTTTGGCTTTGTAAAAACT